>UZAN01039382.1:207638-239345 GCA_900618425.1 Echinostoma caproni | reverse complement strand
ATATATATATATATATATATATATATATATATATATATATATATATATAGTTACTAACTTGGATCCTGAATGCGTGTTTCTGAGAGGCACCACGCATGAAGCCCTGGATTTTCCTGCGTACGAGCCAAACCTGCACATTGTTCTTTACTCATTAGAGCTCTTACGTTGAACGACGGCAGTTTGAACGCAGAATGAGGTCGAAGAAAAATGGAACGATAGGTCCAGAGTGACACAACAAGGCTGAGACAGATATCGAGATGGATAGCGGCGAGCTACAACATGATCGTTCGTCAGCGCAACCATTCGAAGTAGACCTATGTGAGAGTTGTGTCATTCGCCATTCCCAGCTTCGGTGCTTAGGTTACCGGTTACCATCACTGAATGGCAGGTCCTCGTGATTACGGGGTCCGCCCCGACTGCTGTTTTTTGATCGATCTTGTTCAGTATAAGATTCCACTTTGTACAATCGAAATCTCCCCGTGAACAAACCAACTATTGCGATTTTGTCATTACTCTGGAAAAACGCATTGTACTCACGTTCCCTTCGTCATTTTCATCAAAGTCTATTTTGAGAATAGCTGTCAAACGGCGAACTGCAGCACGTTTTCATCACCGTGTGGTAGGGAACTATGCTGATGCTTTCAATGATGTTGGCACCCGTTTTGCCAAGCAGATGTGATAATCGATAGGTGAGCTTTCATAGTGGTCAATTTACCCCGATAGGTGAGTAACATTCCGATCAGCCTGTTGATTATATAAGCATACAGACACCTGAGAGACGCTGATAGACTGTAATGGTCACCCAGCTGTCCGTGTGTCTGGTGAACAAATGAACGTTTCCATTTCATCCGTACATGAACGGATTGGAAAGGAAAAACAGATTTAGTAAGACAGAATAAAATATGGGTTATGCATGAATCAGGAGAATTATATTTGTTCAAATTGTTGTTTGGCAGATTGAAGATTTATGTTTAAATTGTGAAACGTTCAGTAGCCCCGATGGGATTCGAAGCTACGCATGGACGTCGCCTACGGTGAGCGTTTCATAACTTCATTAGAAAAAGATTCAGCACAACAACAACACCACGACTGTTGATGCCAGGTGTAATGTTACCGGTGCTGTTACAAGCACATATAGAATCAATCAACCGTGAAATAAATCCGGAAAATTATCAACCATGAGGCCTCAACTGTTAAACATGTTTTCTCTCTAAGTATTTTGGCACAAAACATTAGTGAGACTCAATGCAGAGATGTCTTGGTGAGGCACATGGAATGGAAGTTTTAACTGCTTAACCGGCAAAAGCAAAGCTATTGGATGTGATTTGCATTAGGCTTAAAGCGCATCGTCCCTGTTTACCTCTGCTAATGACCTACTGTAGGTGTTGATGCAAATATCATTAAAAACTGCGAGTAGTGTGCTACTCTAATTCAGAATACTTTTAACAGAATGTACACTGAGATCATCAACACATACAGGACTACGGCCAAGGGATGCACTTGCACCATTACCCCCCACCACCACACACCCGCACCACCACCACCACAGACTGATAAGCTCAATAAACCTTTGAGTTGTGCTGTAGGAAGGCTAACAGGATGAACTGAAATTGGTACATTCATTCATAAATAAGGCATCCAAACTGATTGATTGCATCCCCATTCAATTTTGGTATCACTGTTACCTGCAAAAATGGTAAAAAATTACGATGAACTCCGTTCAACGGCAACGACTACACGCAATCACCGAACCATTCAGGGGTGGGTATGTGCCGTCTTGTGCCCGGAGTGTTATAAAAGTCATAAGCAAATATATAATGCAGTAATTCATATTTACTATTGATTTGCAATGACTATCCTTCTAATTTCACCACGCACAATCTCCACTTCATCCACTTCAACCGTACACTCGCAAGCGCTAGACTCCAATCTCGCTCTTCAGTGGTTCGTTGCTACCGACCCGTCCGGGATTTTAACCACATATTTTGTGCATGGAAGGCCTATGTGTTACCATTGTGCTAACTACCTGAAAAAACATGAATTGGTAATTCGGTTCAGCCCAGGTATAAGCTGGTTGGCACAGTGGTAGCATACACGGCTTCTATGGGATGGGTCCAGAGTTCCAAGCCCGGACGTGACTGGGGTTAAGCAATACTGGTGAGCTCTGATAGGAGAGCAGTTCGAATCTATAGTACTTCTGAGGGTGTGGTTCACTGGATGGGCTGCGGATCTTGCGTGAAGGTGAAGTCCTAAGAATAGTCAGTTTAAATCAATATCAATAGTCCAAACCAGTAAGTAACTACGATTTAAATGCAAATTATAATTATTAATAAAAACATGGATATTGCTGTTCGTTAATGTAAGCTTAAAATTCCTCTTAAATGTTAAACTGTCATCGTTTACGGAGAAAGACCCCTGGATTCAAATATTCTGAAGGCACTGGATATATGATAATGTTGCGGGTGTTAGTTTCTCACATAAAACGTTGTCATATGTTTCCGCCCAAAACCTAGGTGTGAAATACAACCATATTGGGACCGACCAACCTCGTCACACATATCTACATATATACATGTATATACCCACGGGTGTTGGCTCATTCACAATGATCTCTACTTTAGACGTAATAAATGGTCGTGGACGAATACAGACAAAAGTAACTAAGTGAAGCAATGCGAATACCGTTTTTGCTCTCTCTCTCTCTCTGTTTTCCTTTATCAACATCCTGTCGGCTATCTTTCTGTTTTATCATGATGCGTTTCTTTTGATTTCAACAGTTAGAGCAACGATTTTAGCAACCAGAGAGTCTTTACTCATATGAATTCATTGTCTGTTACGAAATCGCTCCAAGCTCTTGGATATCTGTTTGGAAATCGGGGTTATTTTAGCACTTTTACACCAGCAGGGCAAATGTTGTTCCTGTACCAATTACATTTCACGCGTCATGAAAAACAAAGTGTGCCACAGGGATATGGATAAAACAGTGAGTAAACAAAACCCCGCCTGAACAATAACATGAACGAAGGGAGTCCCATACATATCCTGGTAGTACACATCTCTGTGTACTTCCTTGTATCCATATATCCAGTGGCTCCTTTATTCTGGAGCAACTTATTCACAAAAGCTTTACTTGACGATTTAGTCATTACATTTTTTATTTGAAAACCATCGAAGAATAATCCTGATGGCGTTCGATAACTATAAATAGAGTTTCGGAAGGTCATCGTGAACGATTCCATTTTAACAGAAAGATAAACGGGTGTAAATCGAATAACTGAAACGTATGTAATTGAAACCTAACATTTGTAGTACAGGACACTAAATGGTGACAAACGTCAAAAAATATTATTATTTATATGTATTATTTAACATTATTTATTTAACGTTATCGTAAGCATCTTCAAAGTGTCAACCAGTTATATTCAAATAATTGATGTGAAATCTTATAAAAAATCAAAGGATTCATCGACCGTGCTTGAAATATACTTACAATCAATGTATCGCTGATGTTCCGCAGACTAACCGCTCGATCAACCGTAGAAAATGAACTCCCTAATTTGGATCACTTCATTCAATAGTACGACCGATTCCGGCTGATTCTGTTATCATGTGGGGGATTCGTACATATTAATCGTGATTCGCTGAATTGTGTCTCATCACTTTCGGTGAAAAGTTTAAGGTCAAACACAACGCTGCTTCATCGCATTTTGGGTTTAACGAAGGCGAACCTAACTACATCAGTTTTTAGTTGCCCAATAGAGATGTCTCAGATTGAACTTCACTAACTGCCAGCAGCAAACATTTGACCGTTTGTACAGGTACTCGTGAAATACCACAGGAGTACTATCCAAAAAACCTTGCCCCTAAATGAACCAGATATTTACAACAAGGTTTGGAAATGAAATTATTTGCATGTGGATATATGTAGGAAACTTATATTGATAAATTTATGAGCAAATTCGATGTATTTTTTAATATATAATTCGAGGTGTTGTGAACGGCACCCATATGAATTGTACTGCTAGAGAAACGATTGATGGCGGTGTTTGTGAGGTTTTTGTACTGCAAATTTCGGACAATAGAAACAGGAGTTAACTTAATATTCAGCAACTCAAGATTCATTTTTTATCAAGCATTCTCATGATACTGCTCTTACTCACAGATGACGAGAGGTTGCAATTAAGTGGGAAACGACAAAATTTATCTTAATTGTTCCTAACTATATTGCGGTGTTTACAGGGCACCTTTCCTTGAACAAGAAATATAAGTAGACTTCAATACGATAATGCATTTTGTGCTATAAAACAACCAAGTAACCTGAAGGACTCCAAACGGTGGAGGGGGCTGGGGTGAGAATGCAAAAAATGTGACAGATGGTTTTATCCAAAGTGCAAAGAGTGTGTGCAAAAACCTCTTACACACAGACAACTGGGTTACCTAATCTGATTAGGACATTTTAAAATGTTTTTGCTTCCTCTTTTGTTTACTAAGTGTACAAATGTAAAAATCCATTTCCAGAAAGGAGGCTGTGGCCATATAAAGGCAGTTTTGGGAAATAGAGAAATAGAGAATATAGGGAAGCTTGCTTTGTCTACTACCAGAAGCTTTGGATTATAAATGCGTAACAACCGTTCGGAAAACACACTGAGATCGACTGATTACTTCTGTGTTTCGATAGGGAGCATTGCAATTGCTGAGCCTAGATTTCGGTCAGGATAACCGCCTGGTGTGTTTTCCGAAATAGATGTTTTTAGACACGCGGCGTCAAGGTCATCTGTCCCAGATCCGAGAAAACTTCTTTTTTTCCGTTGCTGTTTCACAGTCATTCTTGCTGTGAAAAATGTGCCTTGTGTGACAGTTTTGTAATTGCATTCAGTTGGTAGCACGCGTAGCATTCTCCGTAGGAATTGAATCATCATTGTGGCTTTGGGCAATGTGCGCCCAATCACCAGTTGAAATAGGTAGAGTAAGTTAACTAGTAGTAGCAGCAGTTCTAGAACGCGTTTTCCGTGATCGCCAAATTTTGTACTACATTCGTATTTGCCTAGCCGCATGGCTACCTACAGTAAACACGCATTGGTGGACAATGTGTCATGGAATCGAAAAATGGATAATCAAAGAAAACTAATCGTTTTCAAACAGTTTAATTTTTTACTGTGTAAAAAATGTGTACAGTTATTTGTTTTTCAGTCTGAGCACAGAGCAGGCATCGGTCCAAGTAGTAAGTAATTTCCCATCGCATGGGAATCGGTTTGCATGATTTGTCCAGATGTGCAATCCCCGTCCAGTTGTCGTTAAATCTCCCTTTAGGCAACGCTTAATCCCTCTGAATTGATGAAATGACACGGAAAGAGTGAGTGAATCCCTTTCTGTGCGTGTATCTGTGCATGTGCGTGTTTGACCAAATAGTGTTTGTTCAGAGCATGCATCCATATCCGATGAATGGTATCGCTCACCGTGTTTCATAGTTTCGAAAATGGTGCAGAAAATAAATAGGAATGTTTTGTGGCCGCCTATGCGTCCAGTATGTCACAATCCAGTTTGTAGGTCACTGGAAAACGTTGGAGGAGTTGATTGGTTTGATGCACTCAGAAGCTGCTCAACTTTCATTGAAAACAATTCCGAATCTCGTACAACATAACATACAACACATTTGCCCACGAATTCGATTTTCACTGCGCCGGAATTAAAAAGAAAAAAACAAGGTGTTTTGCTTGTTAGTCTATTTGGGCATGATAAACGCTAATGAACGGTAAACTCTGTCAAGTCCAGCTAATTAGCTGCTCTACCCTGCCCCTCGATGCGTGTACTATATTCAGTGAGATATTTCACGATCAAGCTCAATATTAAATATGGAAGATACACTGATTGGTGAAGATAAATCATTTAAAGTCGACTGAGTGCCAACCGATGCTTGACGTTTTTCAGGGAAGATTGCCACAGGAAACAANTTTTTTGCTGAAGTGATTGGATATTGCGTTAATGCTGGATAAAGTGGGTGAGTGGTGTTAGATACAGTGCTGTGACATTGATTGTTTGTGGGTTTGAAGTGGTTTGTTTGTTTCCACGAAGACTTCTAACTTGGTGTTTGGGATTCCACTCGGGCGTGAGATTGTCTTTATGGATCGGTGATCTGCTCGATTGCGGCATAGATGTAAGCTGGTAGAAGAACACCGGGCAACATTATAGCAACTGAGGTTGAACGCAAGTGTGTTTAGAGTAAGTGAGAACAGATTGAGGGACGTACAGCACTCTTCGTCTTGACACAAAACAAACTCGCTGTACTATTTTTGTTATAGGTACAATTCAAGTTACACCTATGACCAGCACTTGGTCATTTGGTTTATCGCTCTAATTGCTGTCCCATTCCGAAATTAACGCTATTCATCATCAAGATTAACTCATCAGAAATAGTAAATGGACAGACGAATAGTGCTTTATTTTCTCAAAACCGAGTGGACTTATGATGAGCAAACACTCAATTGGGCAGCGATCCTCTTCATGGAAACTGTATCCGTGTTCAAAGTATAAATGCGGGCTTCATCGTCAAGGATTATAAATATGAAGATCTAGCCAATGGGCATATTTCGTGATCATGAATAATATTGATCACCAATACCTACTGCACATGAATACCAATGAGTTCTGTTGCCGTGACGTAAAGTTTACAGCGTTTACATCAGGTGGTATCCAAATCACGTGGTGCACAAACTGCATTTTAACCCCTTGCTTTCCTTCTACAATTTCCCGGTAATCAATCCAACTAGAATGGTTAACTATGGTATGATGGCCATTATGTTGGTCACAGAATAACTAAACGGATTTTAATTGTGACTTTGTGGAGCGAACTTATCTAACAACATGCATCCCACCCCGGAATAATGATAAAATATCCAACTGTTTACAAGGCACGACAAGCTCTATCATTATATAGTGACTTTTGTCGTGCTCAGAGCCAACAGAGCTTTAAGTTAAAAGCTGGCTTGTAGTGCGCACTAGTTTCCATCTCGTTCTGTTTCATCAAGGGAGCAAAACCCATTTACCGAACTGAGTTTCGAAACCAGCACCTTACGGTTAGAACGCCAACATAATGACCACTTGACCAGTGGGCGGCTGATCAGACCGTTGGTTATTTTTCTTTTAAACATAGCAAAATCCATATCTTTGAGCTTTTTGCGGCCATCTTAGTGCATTTTAACATCAGCCTACCGAGTTATCATTTGGTTTCACTTCTAACCAATGACGATAAAATTCACAAAATCAGACCCCCATGACTCATAATGATCACCTCAGGGGACATCCACTAAAGGTAAAGACCCAGAACAGCCACCTTGATTGCCGGTATCACTCGTTTGCAGTCAGAGTGTGCGGAGCATGGAATTCTCTCCCATCTGATGTAGTGTGTGCTCCTACAGTTGAACTATTTAAATCGCAACTTGATAAAGCATTGGAACACTTAAAATTTCAACATTCGTGAGTGATCACAAACATTATTATCATTGTTATTTTCTCTTTGTGAAGTTATTCAAAACATTCTGTAAAAATCCTATGGAGCATGATAAGCTTTAGCTTTGTTAAAACGCCCATAATAAAAATTTGACTTTTGACTTTATTATGCATGACTGAATCAAAATACTCACGGACACTTCCAGTCCGGTTGCAGATTGCCGAAAAATGCTCCACTCCAGAAGGTTGACTATCTTTAACCAATTGACAATGTTGGTGGGCTGTAGACTGGGCTTTTTACTGGCCAGGCTGTGGCCTTGACATTCAGATACAGCAACTATATTCTAATGATGTGAGCTCTATGTACAGAATCATCATTTTGGTGAGAAATGATGGTTCCCAACTTATTTTCTGAAATCGTGGGAATATGAAACACATTCGAAGTTTCGACTCCAGATTTACCGACTTTATTTCCATCTAGACGTGGCAAAAGAGACCTCCTGAAGCGTTTCGGTGTAGATCATGACAGTGATCTTGTACTAAATATAACGGCTGATCGCCAACTTTCACTCATGTAGGTCAAGTCAGTGGTATATGGGTCCAACGGGATCAACAATGTTAAACGTTTCTTGCCGCTGGGCACCCACTCTTCCATTCGGAGGTCCAGTTGATCTAATTTCTAACTCCGGCAATTTAATCCTCAATATGCTTGTCTGCAATCCATGGTACTGTCATGTATCTGCCCGAAACAACCAAAAGGTGTAGAAATCACATCAAACGGATGAACGAGGAAATCAAAACGTATGAAAATCATTTTAATCTCTTCTCGTGCAAATCCTTCATGGAACAAAGGCTCATGAGCAAAGAACGGCCCTTTGATGTCATTTTTAATCTTGCACGTGACGGATCAATGTGATATTACGCGATACAGAGTGCAAGGTAGATTAGGCAAAGTGTCATTTATGGAGTGAAAAGCTTAGATTATACCAACAAAATGAAAGACTGACCCAAGACGTCATTCATGAGGTTTTTCGAAATTGCTCAATGTATACCTCAGTTTGGCGAACGTATCAATATATATGATCTAAGCATATTTTTGTATTTCATGTGATAAAGATCGAGGACTTCATTTTTTCATATGGTGAATTTATTAGTGAAACGAGCAAAGTAAAACGTGAACTGAAAAGCTAAGAAGCACTGGGCAGCTGTTTCTACCTGAGTGTGTCTCCTTAGCAGTGCAAATCAATCACTGCAAGTGGGGATTAAGCAGAACGGAATCATACTACTCACGTGGCCACCAGGTATTTGATCAGACAGTTTTTGATGCTCATCATAAATGCTATAGCGCAACCCATCTTTGCGAGCTCATTGCACTTTGCTGATGACGTCCAAGCAGATAGAAACAGTTGTCCAGTGCTTCCTAGTTTTTCGGTTCACGTTTAATTAGCTCTTTACACAAAGAAAGTCATCACATGGCCACATGCTCGAATGACCTGTTAGGAATGTATATGGACAGATGAGAAACATCAACGAAAACAATGCAATTGTTAGTGAAACGTGCTTGTTTTCTTCTGGTTTCAAAACATTTGTCAATTTTTACAGTGAGAAATGTTTTGTTTTTCTTTTTTTGTTGTCTTCAAATTGACAGACAAAATCAAGTGTGGTTGACACTATACAAGAGTTTCAAAAATCTAAAATACATACAGTTCTGGAATGCCCCTGTGGTTGTATTTTTTCCACTGCACTCACCAAAACGTCCCGGTGATTTGAACACAAGACAAACCTAGGACAGGTTCAGTTTGCATCTGAGTACTTGTCATCTGCAACTGTGTTTGTGCTGTAAGTAACATGGTGGACGTCCATAAACTTGACGGAGCACATCAATGCCTAGTGTTGGTGAAACATTGGGTTTGATAACTGTGCCATAACAGAGTAAACGAAAAGCATCGCTTTTAATCAAATTTTCAATTATGACTCGTCCTTTGCCGTAAGGCTTGTCATCTGCTTTCCTGACGAAATACTTTACCGAAAAGAAACCTACATTCAACCAATTATGATAGTGTGGGCGGATGCCAACTATTCACTATTTGAAATACTATCGACAAACTGAAGTTTATAAATGAGTTTTCAGAAAAATCCGGTGGGCAGGAACTTCTGAAAGATGCAGCGCAACCTCAACACAGCCCAGATAGAAGCCTTGGTGAACATAACTTTATTGATCGTTTGTCTCTTCGTGAGACGTCTGCCAATGGTTCCTTGTCCTACCGAAGCACCGAAGTTCAGTGTTCTGCCGAAAAGTAGTCGTAATCCAATAGAAGTATAAATGCACAATGCTTAGGCGGAAGCAGAACTACAGCATGATTTTTGAGTCTTGTGATGTTCGTCATCCATTTGTCTAAAACATTATAAGCTTTTGGATTACGAGGTAAATTTGATGTCATTTCGGTACGCCACACCCGTCTCAAATACTGAAAGTACAGTTACACTGCCTCTAAGTCATACCTTACCATAAAACCTACAGATGTTTGTTTTCACTACTGATGACCAGTGGCAAATCGTTTCTGGTCTCTTTCGATATATCAATGAAATTCTGCCGCAATCGGTCTGACCAGTGCTTGCTGAACCTGCTCACATTTGCCAATTCTTTGTGATCCCCAATCTGGTTTTGGGATGAATAAGTTATTTTCAGCGGTTTCACTATATTTTAGCTTCCCACAATGTTACGTGTCATCTCCAACTCTCATGTTTCTCTTCTTCTACGATTCTTTATTAGAAACTCTTAATCGTACTCGTGCCATTGCGTTTCTTAAAATAGTTCCCATATTTACTCCACCAGCATCGCCTGAGATCCTTTATCTCCGAGCGTTTTACTCAACTCAGACCTGAGTATCATCGCTGGTTAAGGTGCTATACATGGCATTGTCTTTCGATGCTTCTGAAACCTCGAGCTTCGTTCTCGCAAACATTCTGAGCCTCCACTCTATATTTCAGCCCTTGGTTGTTTCGCTCTTGGCCCACACCTATGCTTGGTCTCCGTTTATTCTTTTTCAAATGTCGGTTTCCCCAGACTCTTGGATCCTGATTGAGTGCGTCCAGGAACATTGTCTACCTTTTTTGTTTCAAACGGTTTTTTACCTCCTATCAGCTTCTCACTTTCATTCATCCCAATATCGATCGTTGCCGTCATGCCTATATTGGGTCGTTTCTTCTGATTCAGCGCATTCTGATTCTGTTCAGTGTAAAGTTATTTACTTATTCGCTGACCATCCCCTTAACTCGGCTCTTCGGTAAACTACTGATAGGAGTATGATCAACTAACAGCCCCTATTCTGCCATCTTTATCTCCGTGGAGCTTACTCATTTCGTCTCTTCCAAGTTGCTTTGCTCTCCGGACCGGGTAACAAGCGTTTGGCCGCCACTAACACAAAATTGTGGAAGGCTCAATTTATTCAGAATTTTTTATCTCATCCAACAATTTCTGTATTCAAGACCAAAATTAGAATGTTGCGCTTTGGATGAATGTTTATATACCTGTATTTGTTACTTGTCTATAAATGGTTACTGGCTTACCCAAAAGCACTGCAACAAACATGTCATCTGTTGAATGAAAACCGTAAAACTGCACCCCTGACTATTCAGCCCAGCATAGACACTATTGATCACCTGAATTTGGATTCGAGATTCATAACACTATCTGATCATTTGATACGCAAAGGATGAATCCAACTCTGATACAGCAGAGAGCAGGAGAACTTCGCGAATCCACGAATTGTCACAGGTTGGGGTAGCATAATTTCAGGATGCGCTCAAGATGTGAGAATGTTCAAATCGTTGAACACACTTGATCTTCATGGATCAAGTCGAACAATTATTTCCACGTACAGAGTGTATGACGACTTTGGGGGAGTCAGCTTTTGCGCGAAATTGAGACTAGATATCGCATGATCGTATTCCGTTTGTATTATTTAGAATCACTAAATTTTGACAGTCTCCTTCAAACGAAATCACGGTAGACATTCAATTTGTGCAACACAAGTACAATATGGGTGCTGGAAGCTTCGGGAAGTCGATAGGATTTCCAAGGGTACGAGATAACATGGGACTCGCCAGATGAGAGGAATTCACAGGGTTAATGACAGATGAATGGTGCTAAGGTCCTCTGTGGCCGGGAATTTACAGTGGTGAAAGTTGGTCTTGATAGTAGTGTGCTGCAGAGTGTAACAGCGCAGTATAACTAGCGTTGGCGTAGTTTAATAACTACGGTCCTTTCATCAATAAGAACAGCCTGAAAATAGAATAACCAGTCATGTTAACCGCGATAAACATTAGATATCCCATTATTGACACACACAAACTGCCAGGGTTCGCGTATATTGCCTTATTTCATGTCCACATAGTCTGTAACATTCGGTCAGTGGTAAATATTTTGCACCCCTCATGTGTATAAAGAAATCAGCTGATAACATCTTACTCACGAATGTCATCTGATTTGTACTTTTGTGTGTGAACCGCATACAGCTGTTTGCACACATTTTACTTAGCTATGCTAATTGCACTAAGATTATGAGGCTAAGGGGTAAATAGTGAAGTTAATGCTTACGTGTTGTAAGTAATTCAGTTTCTGGTTCGTCCAGACCAACCAGAACCCGAGCTGAGTCATGCCATAATGCAGGTGTGACTCATGTTTATTCACACCGGAAGGCATAGCAATTCCAAGCCGGTAGATGCATGAGAGTATTTATTCTATGGGGCAAAACTAAGCAATGCATTGCGCGCTCTTTAGGCACCCAATGAGATAAGTACAGTAGCTGTTCAAAACTGTTTGCGTGAACGAACAAACACACTGAACTTTTCCGACAAAATGATGAAGTTCAAATGTTCATCTTACATTAGTATATGAACAGTAATGGATTTAAGGGATCCACAATTGAACCAAGCAGTATCAGTTAAAAGGGGAGAAGGAGGAAGGCGACAAAGATTCGATATATTTGGGCACAGGGGTTTATATAAAGAAGGTGATTTGTTTGAGAAAAGCACGATTTCAGTTAAATTTTACAGCATTCTTTCCTATTTCGAGGGGATCAATGACCATTTTTCTTTTACCGGAATCAGAAGTATCTTGAAAATATATACTTAAATTTCACAGACGGCAGAAAAAACGACTACATAGTTAATTGAGGTTATTCAGAGAGGTTCAGAAAATGTTTACCTTTTTCTGATTTCCGCTGCCATAGAATTGAATCAAATAGTCATTTTTATAAAATAAAACCGCTTCATTATCTAAGGGTCCATTCACTCTGTTTTTTTTTCCCGGTGTACATGATGATGATTCTGGAAGATATCATTTTGTTTGCAACGTTTTTCGGAAAATTTTAGCAGACAATTAGTTGAAAACATCAAGTTCGCCGTGCTCATCATCATCATCATCATCATGGATGTCGTCTTTGATAGAACTAGACAATTGTCGGACCGCAAGCTTCTTGAATGCGTTATGTCAGGCAATGCGAAGCAATCAAAAAATCATCGCTACTTGTTCACGATAAATGGATACGTTTAATCGCACTTCTGTCCTATCATATCCTACGATCCTATCATGCAACTTTTTTGTCTGTCTGGGCAGTCAAACACAGCAGATTATATAAGAGACAGTACAAAGTTGAAGAAGTATGCCGCGATAAGGGACATCCATCTTCGCACACAATAGACATGTGAAATGCCTGGCTAAGAAAGTAGTTCCATGCACAGGAGACAGTTAGAGGAAACCGAGATTAGAGAGAAGTTGATGCCCATTCTTGCCTTTCAGTCCAGATTTATCAGTTGACGTCTCACTGGGGAGACTAGCCAACCCACTCGGTAGAAATTTATGCTAAGCGTGTGTATTGTTTAAATTTCAACTGATTGTGCCTGAATTTGATGTCTCTTACTTTGGATATTCGTTTCGCTGTTTGAGTAGGAACAACGTACCAGGGCGAAGTGAGATCAGGCAAATGTTTTCCACTATATTTATGGTCCCCACACTGGATCACGGTTCAAACAAATTACGCTATGCATAGTGTCAGATCCTAACGACGTTCGGAGTGTATCACAAATTCGATTACACTACGAACTTAACTGAGACATTTTAGGTTTTTGATCAGATTTGCTGTTCTGTACTACCGTCTGAGAAAGTTGCGGAGCTTGTTATGCGGGTGTGTGCGCGTGGGCAAAAAAGCTGTTTACGCGAA
The DNA here is from genome assembly GCA_900618425.1 of Echinostoma caproni. Lineage (NCBI taxonomy): Eukaryota > Metazoa > Platyhelminthes > Trematoda > Plagiorchiida > Echinostomatidae > Echinostoma > Echinostoma caproni. Next base: position 225,675 of record UZAN01039382.1, on the reverse strand, counting down.
AGCTTACGCTCCCCTGGAACACCGAATTATGCACTTGCCATGAAACCCCCATCTCAGCAACTGCGTGAATAATTTTGAATCTCTCATATAATTCACCAGAGAAGATCAAGTCCATTAATATCAGGGATGAATTTCCCTCGAAGATGGCTTTTCATTTCAAGTTCGTGATGTATGGCTATTGATTGAATTCGTGCCCCATGACTCACAAGAAATTAAGAAATATATTTCGGTTTTCAATATTACACCTATATATTCTTAATTTCGTCCTCTCAGGTGATATTCTTGATTCTCTTATTTCACTTTTGGAATTGATACGACTTTGAGTGTCACGATATAAATTGCAGTAGTTTGCAAGTCACAGCTCCTTATTGGGAAATATCTTTTGCAGAGTGGAGCCAAAATGTCTACTTTCTAATAACAGATTGTCCTTCGGTGAGAGTATCTATTCTGGCCAGGGTGCGTTATGTATTGTCGGAAACTGACAAGTACGGTGGGTCTCCAAGGCAAGTGCCCCAAAATAAAAGGCAGCACATAGAATACTGACAAAATTAAGTAACAATAAATGTGTCATACCGGTGAGTCGTTTTTAGCAATATATTTCTATAAGTATTTCTGCTGATGCACAACCAACCGTCGTCAAAATCTAGATAACTTATTTTTATGTGGCATTCGACCAATACAAGCGGTAGAGCACGTGGATGCAGTTGCATATAGGTTGTGTCTGATGTGAGCTCACACCATATTCGTTCTAGTTGGTGAGGCTCTAAATGTCAAGTGTTATCGGTGGGAAATGTGATTAAAGTTGGGATGTCGCATGTTTTCGTGAAATCACTGTATGGTGTTACGCATTCGTGGGAATACATTTCGCCAAAAACGAACTCGTCCACAACTCAATGCTCTACTCAATTTCCATGTTTGTTCTTTGATTTTGTTTTCGACGAAGGGATAATTTACTGCATTGTAGAATAAAACCTATGAGTTGCTTGAGGTATTCGAGCCGCGTTTCATCTTTGTATAGAAAAACATTCCTTTTTTGGTTTTACCTGATCGAGTTGTGTGCCTTTATACCAACTCTAGCATCATATTCTACCGCAGATTGCGCATCACGTCGGCGACTTGGTTGGGTAGTAGGGATCGAGATCTCTCATTGGATTCGAATCTGTTATGATAGGTCGAGAAAACTCCTAATCAAGGTGAGACTGTCGAGGCAACTGAAGATTTTTCTGTTTGGGGATAATTTCACTGGGTGCATCATTCATAATTTCCAATAATTATCCAGTGATAAAAAGGCGCTTTAAATCCTCGTAGTGGTTAGTTGCTCGTTCCATCAGGAAATAACTTAATGAAGTAATCAACTCTTCAGAAATGCCATGTTTCAGTACATGAGATATCTCGGATTCATAGTGGAAATTTATCCTTTATTCTACCCTTTCATAAGTAAATTCGGAGGTGCCGTTTGTTGGAGTGAAAACAGTGACAGTCCACGTTTATTGAAGACAGTTCAAAAAAATATATCTCCACCACTGTCGTCAGTTTATTCACGTTGTAACTGTTAGGCCGGAGCTCAAGCAACCCGTCCGATCGCGCACACCTCTGAGTCGCACCACAAGTTCGCTCGCAACGCGTCAGACAAGCTGAGCCTGATTGGAACGAATCAGTCAACGAATCAGTGTTAACAAAAAGAACTTTATGTTAGTTTATCCTTACCCCGGTGGCATAGTCCTTTTACCCCTCCCCCTCTCATATTTGTCTGTTTCATTGTACTTTACTCTTCTTTGTTACCGCGCTAAATACCTATATAAATATTGTTTTCTGCAGTATGCACCATGTTGCGATGCAGCAAATTCGTTCTGGACATAAATCGTGCAGTATTGCACTATGGTCTTTTCTTTTCGAATCACTCAACGTTTGTCCTATCGATCAATCGATCAATCGATATGTCATGGACGCAATTTGATTGATTGATGCATCATTGCGCCGGTCTCGTATGCACTATTTGTTCTATACATTTGCGTATCGATACCTACTCCAAAAAATAGACACACTGACCGTTGTCCCAACCTGTGTTTTCTCTCCGTGTAATCGTTGGAGGTTAAGCAAGAGTCGTTCGTGTCATTCGTACGTCAGGTCCGAACGCAACAACTGTCGACGGGGATGGAGATTGTACATCACTATGACGATCAACGGCGAAGCGTGCGATCATCTCAATTCATTTGTTAACCAGGCATTACCTTTAAGAAAATGGTATTTATGAACGGTTGTTTACCTCAGAAAATTCTGGTACATTTTAATCTGCCACGCTTACAGCGTCATGAATAATGTCGAATCTCCCGGTCGTGGCTAAAGAGTTGCATGTTGCGTGCTAAATGGTTACTGACTGTGGCTAACGATTTACGGGTTTCGGCTAGGGCTTGATGGACACGGCTGTATGCTGTGCGCATTTTATTTAATTGAAAAAAAATGGCGTCACCTGTGTCAGTTGAGAAACAATTTTACGGTTTCTAGGATTCTCTTTTTGATTAACCTGTGATTCATAATTTTATTTACTTCCACTAGATGATCAACAATTACGCTCGTCATAGAGCTAAACTTCCTTTGATCTTACCATTGCGTGGGGAACTCGTTAACGCGTTGTGACAAACGCCTTACTGCGTGATCTATATAGCACGTGCTGCAGATGCACGAGAAGGAATAAAAAAATTTACATGGTTGAGGTCAGTTTCCGCAGTTTACCTTACACTAGCGTTTGCCTCGCCGGTGATCTAGAGAATACCGATCTACGTTGGAGTACGCGGACATAGGGAATTTGCAGCCAGTATCAGCACCTGTACTGTGCTTTAAATGTGAGTCTCCATTAAAGGAAATTAGTATGAATAGTTCTTTCTTGGGGATAGATGGTGATGTTTTTAGGAGTGAACCAGATATTCTCGTCAATAAACTGTTCAAGATTACCATGGCTTGCAGCGTTTGGTGGACGAGACGTATTTCTTCATCTACTCTGTGTCTGATGTAAAAGTCTTCCGGGCTCTGAGGGCTCCAGACGGGACTGAGTTAAGCTTGCCTTTTACTAGGATAAAACTGTGCAAGTGAGTATACAGACCATTCCATGTTTTCTTTCAGTGAATTTGTCGTCTTACTTCCAGCTTGGAATTACATTTGTTTAATGCAAAGCAGCATGGAAGTTTATTCTCTCAATGGTGGAGGTTAGTGTGCTCTTTTCTACCCTTTCAACCCCGGACCGAGTGTGAATCTCATGTCCGCTACGTAAAGATGTCAATAGATAGAAACTGAACGTTATGTGTGTAGCGTTATAACGGCTCTTATTGTTTTTTTATAGAAACACCTACGTTTCTTTTTGGTCACAGGTGAATTCCCTTGTTATCACTAAAGGTCAATTGCTGAAAAGTAAGAGGAAACCTTAGGAAAAAGTCGTCTTTTCTTGCAAATCCAAGTGTTGTAGGTTGGCCCCAATCTGGAAACTGCCTTGAAGGCTGTTCGTGGCGAGCCTACGATGAATGGGTTCTAGTAATTCGACCAAACATTGCGTCGTTGTGTAATATGATAAATTCATCATAAAACGTCAAACTGAAGCTCCTAATGTCTGGATCTTGGGGGGCTATAGAATAGCGAGACCACTATTATTTCAGTAACTCGAATGTTTTATTGTCCATTTACTTCGGTAGCTCAATTGTCTCTTCTTTTGCTGCTTCATCATTTCTTCTATGGAATTACAAAATATTTCATCATCTGAAGTGAGTTGTAAAAGCTTTCGAACGTAATCGCTTGAGTTCACAGCAACCGGTCAGGTGCATTTATCTGGTTTAAGTAGTATGTTACCTTTCTGCGTTCCCCTAAAGCGTCTATAATTTTGGATTTAGCCAGGAGTACCAATTCATATTTGTTCAGATATCGATTTCAATAACAGTTAGTAAATCGGTTGGTGTGACAGCAATGAAAGCAGGCAGAGTTGATCATCTATTAACTGCATTTCGTAGCCGTCTCCTTAAGATAAGAATTCCATGCAGATTTTCATACAGTCGCAACGCACACGCTTTCTATGTGGTAGATGCGGAGGTTGAAGCCCGGATGGGAGGTCCAATTAGCATTACTGCAGAGCTTTGATGACCTCAAACATGCGGGCTAGTGCTTCCCAAGTCTGTGGTTGCTTGAATGAACTAAATAGTTTGCGTGAAGATGGAGTCTGATGAATAGTGCATCATAATCAATTGGTTATTACCTTGTTGTTGATAAGATCGGTTTAGGTTGTAACTCTAGACTTGAAATTGAGAAAAACCGGCTGGTGTATTACTAAATAAGTGAATCCTATTTGGGTTCAAACACTGAAAAAAGTAGCTACGGAATTTATACTTCAATAAAAGCCCTACTATTCAGCTCTTGCAAATTTTGATTTGTTAAATTTAATTCTTTATGAAAAATGTTATTTACAATAGAAAGTTTCTTCCAGATAGACCCGAGGGTCTATTTGGTGAAGTAACCAAACTGTTAGAAAACCCGAACATAAATTCTATCCATTTCTTTTGGTTGTCGATTGTTTGTGCTAAAATTATTTGATTTCCCTACCGCATTTTTAAACTTGGTCAAAAGTGAGCACATGGAACTTGTTTCTAAAAACGGGAGTTTCTATTGAGTTCTATGTGTTGGCACTGAACAGACGACAGCAATTGGTGGTGGTTAATCTTTACATTCAATCTGGTGCCTGACTATCAAACATTTCCTTATGACGTTTTGCATATGCATGATCAAAGTGTGGGGTTTTGCTTTTAGGTAATCTTCTCCGGCGGTACACTAATTAAATTGGTAACCTGTGCTAGGAATGGAAGCCAAGCGTGCTCTTAAATTGGATGCCGAAAGCAGGAGAGCAGGATTATCAGCCACAAAATATGTTGTACTGTCTAATCACTTCCCCAATTATTTCCTAGTCGTTACCCATTGAGCTTGATACGTGAAACCGATTTGCCCTCATTCTATTTCACTGTTTTCAATTTTCGAAATTTATCGTGATTTTTCGCCAATATCGCAGGCAAATGGAACACAATTGTAGCAACGTGTGACGATTCGACAGAGTTCTAATCCAATTCGAGAGACATTAATGTTTCACTGACCCTATCGGAACAGATTTGTTGCCGTCACATCGTTCGCAAATATAATACAACTATAAAACAAATTAAAAAAGGTTGATCAACAGTCACGAAACTGTGCCAAATTAACGCGGGTAGAGTGTCATTTTATAATCTAGCTCGAGTTAATTTCGTCTACCTCCCATGGGGATTATAAACTTTGCGGCTTCACGTGAAACAGTATGAGTGATTTCGACCACACAAATGATATGCAAATTTGTTTCTTTCCAAGTATAATTTTCCCTCACTTTCGCATCGCTGCCTCGTGGATTGGGATATTGTTTTACAGATTAGAAATATATAACTGAACTGAACTTAATACCATGTATCTATTGCGCAGCATATTTGCCAGCAACCGGTAACAGTCAACCTACTGTAGTCCAGATTTTGTTGTACCTGGATGTACAGTTCAAAAGAAAATAATTAGAACTGTCAAGACCAGATGATGCATCCCCCTCAGAAAGACGTTCCATTCTTTGTGATGTCGTCTACTGACAGTGTGCTATGAAAGAAAACGACGAGGTCATCATTTTCATCATGCACAAGGGTTTTGTTTGTAGACAATATTCAGCACTTCAGTGTTGATTGAAAGACAAAGTGACAATGCTCATTTCATTTTCAGGGGTTGTATGAAATCTTTCTAGCCTTGCTCTCTTATCTATCAGTAGCAGTCTACGTTAGCGTGAAAACATCGTCTCCGAAACCTCAGCACTTATCGTGGTTCTAAGAGTGAGTTGTCACCATTATTCATCGGTCTTTAAAATGGACGCTCCATTTTAGCTTGTTATTGTTGTTTCGGTTAAGTAAATAAATGATGCTTCGTGCAAATGGGTAATTCGTTAACTGAAACCGGTCGGTAAGCCGATTGGCAAACAAAAGCGTGCACGCCATATGTACGGCTATTTCCAAGCTGAGTGATTAAGCAAGCCCGTGTTAAATGCAATAGCCGCAATCTATTGAGAAACACATGTCAAAGTCACCGGACTTTTGCGCGTATTATCCGAAAAGCGCATGCTCCTGTGTTTGTCATATGTTTTTTGAGTTTCCGTGCTACAGCGTGTGACTGTTTGAGTTCAAGTTAACAGTCTTATACACGGGTTAATTAAACAAACCTCATCGTATCATGATGAACATACCAATCCCGCCTTGAAACATGGTCACAGATTCGCGAATGATTGGATACTCAGTTGTACGATGTGGACTCCTGAAAATGTTCAAACTTTCCGCTTTCATAGTTGAGAAACCAGGGTTCTCATGTCTTGGAGAATGCAGCTTCCATGCTTTAATCAATAACATACAATTTTGGTCCTATAACTTACCTTGAAACGTCCGTGTATCATAATCGTACATCTTCCTAACATTAATGTCATTTACTCTTGGAGAAAGAAAGTAAAGTAGCTTTCTACACTTTCGCGCTGCAAAGCAAAGTCTGTATCAACCCAATGACGATGACTCAGCGTTACGTTATTCCCAGATACGCAATGTTTGGTACTTTCTATCTGAAGGTGAGAGAAATTCCATCTTGAAATAGAAAAATAGGTTGCGAATTTCATTTAATTTCGTCCTTTGAGTGAACTCTTCGCTGAGCCGGATAGACCGGGAATCGCTTTGCAAGTAGACTCGTTCTGAACATATGTAAGGTTTTCACTATCTGATTAAAAAACTATACTGAGCAGTCCAGCGTCGTCCGAATGCAACTGGTAAATTAACAAATTCAGCGAATCGTATAGTTTCTATGCAAAACCCGTTCTGAGTCGAAAAGAGAGGATAAGCGAGTGATTGGTACACACCTCAGTGGATTACGAATCGGTCAACCGAACCTTCTCCGCTTGATTCCAGTCGGTCTTTTCTCGGCGATGATGGATAGGTGATATTAGATACTTCACTGTATTATTCGTTCACGTGCAAATGCAGTACTCGTTTCCGATGCACGTTCCGAACAAATGAATCGATTTCACAATAAAGTGATAAACAGTGTTCGCGAAGAAATTTATTTTCGCTATATCTCATCAGGCGGTTACATGCGTGAAGGGCTTAATTGTAGAGATTTCTGATTTTCCGATTAATGCTCAGTTTGTATCAAAGACAGAGGCGAACAAGCCGAGCAACGAAAGATGACAAGGCTAGTGATATTCAGTTTTTGATAAAATTATCCCAAATAATAGCCAGTAAGTGAAATTAAAATATGGAGTTCCGAAACGTTTGACACCGCAAAGGGCCTACTAACTACACACCTTTGAGTGCAGCTGTTATCCGTAATGGAATCAACCAAGAAATTTACGATAGCACAATAGTGCAACAAGCATCTTATGGCCGGTGTGGACAGAAATAACTAGAGGTTAACAAGCTTGGCACGCACCTTCAGTGTTACATCGAACAGTTCACAGCTATGTTTCACTCATACTGGTAAAGCGTTATAAAAAATGAATATATTTGGCATCTAACAGGTTCGACATCAAAAGGGATTGAGTCAGCATAGATTATACTGTGTATGTAATATATTCACAATCTTTGCTACGAAGTTTGTCTATGTATATTCTGTAACTAATACAGACGAAACTGTTAGCAATTTAGCAAACAAAATCTGTACAAACAAACTTTCCTTTTGAGGAAATTCTACTGGAGAAAAAAAGAGATTTAGGTCAGGAACATCATGAAAATAACGTATTGTGCGCAATTAAAACGGAGCTCACTTCCGCTTTCCCGCTGTTGTTGAGTAGTCGTGCAAGATTATGCACCAGGGAATTCCAAATAACTGGGATAGGAAATGCTGTGATGAGGGCCAGTGACTGTTAAGCAGCAGTCGAAGTCATAAAACGCTAAAACTATGTGCTAGTAACCTAGAGAAATTTAATATGGAAGTTCGAAGTAAAATAGGAAGACCAAAGTGTTATAAAAACCAGAGATAATTCGTTGAAAAAGTGCTTCTTAATTTGAAATCATACATACTGCAGATAACCGACGATGTCATGAATGTGGATCGACCAGTGAGGTTTATTGCATACATTGATTCGGAGATAGCGTACAGGGATTACCCCAGACAAAGCATGTTCAGTTATCATTGGGATGTTTATGGGAAAGGAAAACATGAGCAGCCATATGCATTTTAAAATTATCTGCTTAGATTTAAAGTTTTGACCCATTGAGTTTGAGAAAGTTAATCAGAGAATAGATTTTAAATCGGAGTAGGAAAAAATGGGTTAGGAAAATATTTGGAGTACTTTAAAGTATGTAATGGGAGTGAAGCAAGAAAACATTCCAGACGCATGCATGCGTAAAATACATTTAAGGCAAGCATGGTCCCTACACGCAGCTCGTAGTTGGGGACCCGGAGTGTAATTGATAGCTTTCTAATTGTACTGCTTTGTTCGCGTTGCGAGTAACATACAGTACCGAAATCATTGGGTGCTAGAGGACACGTAAACTATTCAAGTTTTTTTAAAGGAAACAACCAACGGTGAATCAAATCAGACTTCGAGGAAGAAGAAAGCGAGGTGAACAAGGAAAAACGCAGAAATTCAAATACTTTGGGATAAAATAAACGTTGGTGGAGACTGCATCGTGTGGGAAATGTAATAGATCATTTGGAATGTTCATGCACCTCCGTAGGGATTTTATTATTAACTTTTCAGTCAACATTTACCGTGCAGATATCGAGTCCATATAATGAAAAAATTCTCATCACAAGGAAGATTTCAATGTTTTTGGAATCAGTGCCATTACAAACGACCTCCGTAAAAGTGAAGATATTAAGTGATTAATTTGGAATGAAGGTGACTGCCATGGAAGTAGAATAAAATGGGGAAAGTGGCCAAGTTATCTCATCCAGGTTTTCCATAAAGTGTGAACAGTCAGAGATCTATAGTATTTGCACATCAGAACTTAGGAACGGCTTCGCACTACAACTATTGTGTGAACTGCTAGTGGGGAACAGAAAATCCACTAATTTCCTCCTATTTTAGCAGACTTGTTCATAGCACAACGCTGAACAAAACCAAAATGTAAAATTATAAGAACGGCGGTTTAGAAATGTTGTGTGTTGGTTTACTAACCATTAGGAACTATATAATGAAATTGATCACAGTGTCAAAAGTTCAAGTGATTGCACACGTGATGGAGTGGATGAAGTGGACCAGGGAAGATTAAGTTCTTGCACAAATTTCTCCTGGGCACACAAGGATGTGTGTGAATACGAATACTTATGGCTTCAGCCGTGGTTAAGATACGATGCTTCACCGCTCTTGCTTGCCTACATAGAACCTTGTAAATCGGTCGGAACGCAGTGTGATTTGAGTCAACGAGATGCGAACACCGCGCTTGTAATTGTCTTAATTGCTCGAGTCCTCAGCTAAGTCGGGTGGTGTTCCCGACCACGATGGGATCAGCGCCTCGTCATGAGGTCAAGATACACAGTTCCACAGGGACAGGTGAATGAGGATGCACAGAATGAGGCTGCAGAACCTGGCACTCTGTCCATCAGTCGGAAAAACACAATCGGTTTAGAAGTGAACACAGTTTTTCATCGTGCAGCGTAAAGTGTTCTGCATACTGCACTTGTGAGCTTTCTTTGAAAGATTTCCGTCTCCACATCTCCCTTGAACGGCAGATGCACATAGACAGACTTCTTCGCTGCTCCTATTTCCTTCGGCCGTTCCTCATGTTCTACCGTTGTCCTTTCGATAAATTTTTCGGGGTAGCCATTGTGGACAAAAACAGTAAGTAAGAACTGAAGCTCACTGTCGATGAACCAAAGAGCGAACTAGATTTCTGTTCATCTGAAGAGGGACAAAACTATGGAAATGAGTATACTATATAATGAATGGGGTAAACGCCTCAGTAACGCACTCGATGACGTTAACACCAAGCTCCGGATCGATATATAGACGTTTAATGGTGTCAGCGTGGTTTATTCGGATAATGAAATATCCTAAAGATAGGATTAATTTTTGGTTTTCTCTCTGGTCCCGAAACACAAATATCGAAAGATGTTCCAAACAGTGATGTGAAATAGGATTATCCTTCTTCGGAAAAGGTATACTTTACCTTTATATCAGTCAGATTTGCATGTGTCCGTTTGAGACAGAAATGACGACTAGGTCTTTATAGTTGTCAAACGTACAACGAACAGTTGAATGTAGTCTGTAAGCACGATTGTCGAATTGTGATTAGTTTTCCGGCAATATACTGTGTATTGGTTAATACTTCTGATTAACCTGAAGTTTCAATATTTCTTTCTCATGAATTCTGTCCATATTAGCAAGGTTTCGGTATAATGTTTCGACTAACCTTTGCATAAATATCAAACCACGAAGTTTTTCCATTGGATACGGACTGCGCCACTGTTTGTTTCAACTCGTATCCACTTCGATTTGTAAATGTCAAAGACCTCTGCGTCGTTTCCCGTTATGTTTTGTATTCCACCCTCCTGGTTCTCCTTTTCGTTAAAGATCCCTTATCAGAAGCCATTAGGTCTATCGAGTTTCCTGTCATAGATACCACCTTCCATTGGTGTCTTCCTCATATCTATTCCCGCACATCTCCGTCAAACGTTTTTATCAGTGTGCATCAAACAGGAATGTCATCCGTGTCTGAAAATTTGGTCCCTATCGGCCAAGTGTTCCCTCTCTTTGGATGGTTAGGTCATTTTACCCTAGTCTCAATTTCGGTGCAACTAAGACAACTCATCAAATGTTAGTGGGGAAAAGAATTTCACTCGTTATCCCGTCTGAATAACTCACAAAACCGGAGTATATAGAAACTTCCCCTAAAAATGGACTTACTGCTCCCTCTTGTCTTACACCGGTACGATGATCCCAATTTTGCGTGCATCCTTGGTGCTATTCTCGTAAATGCACCTATGGAATCACGAATTCATCTTTCACGTGACTTGTTTCACACCTTAGCCTTTTCACTGAAACGCAGCTGGTACTGAAATCCGCTGCATATAATGAAAACGTGAAGGAAAAGTTTATTTTTGAATCTTTTTTTTTGCTCCATCTGTTTCGTGCTTTGGATGAATCACAGCTGTCGGTGCTCGGTACACTGTTGTAATGATAAATTTTAACACAGGGAAAACTATTTCCAGTTTGTGGTACACACTTACGCTTTCCATTTTCCTTCCAATCAGGCGATGTTGAATTTTTTCGGCTTTCTTTGAGATCTCATGTGCTTTTTATAGACACCGATTTGGTTTTATTTAAGGTTTTCTTCTGAACGAGCAAGTTTGTCGATATTTCGCGAAGAGTAAACTTAGTTGCAATGTTGTATGCAGGGACTGTTGTTCCATACTTTCAAGATTCAGTGGTTAGCGTTTGAATGTGGTGAAGCTTTACTCCACAAGGCGATTTGAAAAATAAATGAATAAACAATACAGTCCAAATGCAATAACCAATCTTATTCCGTCAGAATGTTTCTGGATATCTGGATACCAAGTTTCTGATACAATATTCCACATTGTCTCTAGAATTTGTGAGTAACATTGGCCTAATCTTTCCCCTTTTCTATGGTTCTATCTGAAAGCTATCGTACCGTCTTTTCCGTATTGGGATCTACATCATAATAAATGCACATTGTGTTCATTGAAACTAGATTTGTTCAGTCAAACGAAAAGGGTTGTGTTGCAATTTATGATGAGATAGGAACGAATGGATGCAGCTAACAACCCTTCTGACAACGATCTGTTTTTTCAAACTTCATTTTCAAGCATAAACCACAGTTCACCCATAAAAACCATGTTATCGGAAGCTCCTCCTGTAATTTTGCTCCGTATACAGCTAATCAGTAGTACACTTCCATCGTCCATCCATCACCCCATGCGATCATTGAACACCGCACCCGTCACATGGAAAGCGTGTGTGTTAACGAAATTCTAGTCAGCTCACTCATGGGCTGACCGGAGTTACCGGCTTAGTCTTGTTCGGATATCGTTTCCAAAGGTCACCAGTCAGTTAAATAAGCAACGAAATGACTTCGAAGTTACTAGCTACACACTCCATTTTAAAGCATCCAGCCAACCGATGAACTCGATGCAGGTTTGGTGAGCCTTACAAAACACATCTTTTGCCACGATTTAATTCATATTTCATAGTGATATCGGATAGGTGATAGTGATTTGGACTAACCCCCACTTCAGGCAATCCTCAATACGAGCTAACCGTACATTCGAGGCAATGTTCCATGGTGATATTTGCTCAAACTCACGTTTTTTGATGCTAGGAGAGCGATAGCCTGGATCAGATATTGATGTGGAGCAGACTTCCTGTGCGTTTCGAAGAACCGTCCTAGTCATGACTCTGTTCTGTCAGTGAAACTATCCAATATATTGTACTGGACCCACAGATGGAAGATGCTGGTTATATACGTTCGGACTGCTTCAAACAATGGTCGACTGTAGAGCGAAAAAGAAGCCATCAAACAACTGCGCATAACTTGAGTCTACCCTCGAAAATTTTGCTACCCTAATAGATGGTTTCTGAACAACACCCGCATGCACTTGCTTCAAAAAGGTATCAATGGATTGACTTCAGCAGTCGCGTAATTACACTGAGCCGAATCACTGCGCGAATGCGATCTTGGGACGACTATCTCGCTGACATATAAACCACGCTGATGAATTAGCGAATTTTTCGAGAAAATCGTTTGTTATGAGGTAATGTCTTCTGTAGGCCTTCCAATGAATCCAAACCTAATCTGTGTGGCTAAAACTGGCGTAGTTGCTAAAACGTGACCTTGGTGGATCATATGCTGACTTTCGGGAGTTGCGTACACTCAATACGTAAAGTAAATCAACGAGCTCCATCTTAGCAGTACACCGAACGGTGCTATCTCCAAACCCGATACTTTACTTTAGATGGAAGTGTTATCCTTTATCTTAAGGCTTTCAGGTGGATTCCATGTTACTGTGGAAGAAACAACTCGTCGAATTGCAATATATGTTCTGTCTCAGGTGGTTTGTGACACAAATATATAACTACATGCTGACTAAAACAATTTGACAGTCTCAGATGCACATACTATTTAGCACACAGTGAGATGAAAATATTGTTATCCTATCAATCCCTTTCCCAAATTAATATGCCATAGATACATTGACATTACTTTTGTTTTGTGAATGACCTTGAGCGTGCCATTTAATACTTGATGAACTCACAGAATACGTAGGTAGCGATCGCTTCTCTCAATTGTGGCAACTGACTAATCTTAGTTGTAATGTTTTATATAAATAATACCACTTATGATCAGTTGACCAATAAGTCTAGTCTCCTTTCGATGTTGAAACAACGGTGATGATCTGACCATGTAGTGCACCCTTTATTTCACTCTTATTTTGCTCGCCTTTATTGAATGTGTAACGGACAGTTCTCAGGAATGAGTATTCAAGCAGTCAAAGGACTGTCATGCAACACACAGCAGGGAAGAAAGTCATACAGTGCTGATGTAATCGGAATTTAGGTCAATATAATCACACTAGAGTTGTAGCTGCAAAGGAATTCGTAGCTTGTGCGCGCCGGTGCCAATTTCACTCCAAATTTAATCAGATTGAATTGTCAAATGTAATTCTCCCACTCATTGGTCGTCGGATGGACTTTGCGCTACGGGCGTAGACAGGCTTAAACTCTGGGGACTAATGCATGCCTTTTAGTTGTACACACATCGGATGATAACGCTTTTCTGCCTGAAGTTGAGATAATAAATTACGTGACAATCAAGCAGCATATCATTTTCTTCAAAAGAAAACATTCACTTAAAAAAAATTGAGCGCCTAAATCTTGACCAGCGGAAACAAGGTAACTGTTAGCTTGCAAGGACGATTGTTTTTCCATACAGTCGCCCCTTTCAGTCTTGGACTACAATATTTTTCCTCGCAGCCGTTTTATTTGTAATGTTTATATTCACCGACAGAGTGTTTATCGATTACTTATATCTGAATTTTTCTCTTGATCCGCCCTTGTGACGACTCATATTGGTTCAAGGTCACGTGTTTGTTTAAACATTTTCGATTGAACTGTTTCACGGAAGAGAGTACAATCAACCCCACACACTTTGCAGTGTGATATCCGGGAGTGAACTCAACACACACGATTGATCTGTTATATTGAAAATAAATGAGCTCGTAATTTTAGGGATTCACGTTATCACCTTTTCGTGTCACTTCCATTTTTCACTGTATTCACTCTAGCTAATTGACGAATGCATCTGACCTCATAATAGAACGTCCAAGGTTCGGAACAGTCTAACGTGGATATTCACCGTTATTTGAAAAGGAATTTCAGAGTTTGGTAAGGATATAAATCACAGAATAATTATGAGAACAAACAAATGAATACAGTTTAATCATTCTACACTCCATTTTCTGATGCGTAGGGTCTCAGTGAAATAATGCAATGATTGTTTCCAAAGCCGCACCCTCATTGATGAAATTTTACTGTAAAAAAGCTCAAATGAGCTTGCATGTGTGTGTGTGTGTGCAGAAAAAGTGGAAATGATGATATTTGGTGATCAACCCAAACTTCTGGAAATATGTGTAGAATTGGTCGAATCCGACCGAGCGCTCCCAAATTGCGGTCCATCGCATCAAATGCATTTATATTGACAGGCGACAGCACATGCAAGCAAACACAGCTTGGAAGGATTTGCCAACAATCCATTTTCCGTATGTGGTTGCGCCTGATGCCTCCGGCTGTATAGTTGAGTTTGGCAGTCCATCAAAAGTGTGGGTTAGCTGTGAATGAAATTGTAAGATTGGAACTGCAGTGTTACATCCTCAATGGCGAGTATAACGTGCACAAGGTGAAGCTTTTGACCAGAAAGAGCGATGCGTTCTCACATGAAAGAACATGAAAAAATAGACCACAAGATGCGTGTAATTTTTTTCCCGGCAGCCTTCCGGACATCAAGTTTTCTTCGATTTTTGACGGTGCAAGCACATTAGTAAACCTTTGACTATCTTACAGTGGGTTATTTTATACTTGTGTGTTAACTACTCTCAATCTGATACAACCTTCTATTGATGGAATAGCTTGAATTGAACGAGTGTTTTCAGAAGCAGTATTCAATCCACCAATGTACTCGTTTCGACACTGGTTATTTCTGAATTGTAGAGGACTTCAACAAATAATACGGAAGGCAGAACAATGAATAGGTTTTCGTTTCTCACAAGAAGATCGCCCGGTCACAGTGGTAAGTTTATTTTTGGGGAATCCGATAGCTTTCTGTGTGTGTGTGTGTGTGTGAGTGTATAGGTGCAGCTGATCACAAACATCAACTAGTTAAGAGATTACACACGAGCTTTGGGAGAGATGAACTAAGCCCACAAAGTTTAGGCGCTCGCAACAAGTGCTTCTGAGCATTCAAGGGGAGTATTCTCATAAATGGTCATCTGTGGACAGAATGAAGCACTTTACTGCTCTTGATTGCCCGTGTTGAGCTTTCCTAATGGGACAACACACACATACCTTTGTGGCTTAACTGAACGAGTTGCGAACGTACACATTGCGTGTGTGATTATCTTAATTGTTTCCCTGTTCAGCCTAGTTCCGGTGGGGTTTGCGAACGCGATTGGTTAAAATACCTGCTAGTGTGGCCAGCTTATCATTCGGACAAGTGAATCCGTGTAATCTAGTAATTGTGCCTTCAGTTGTTAGCACGCATCGCGGCATGTTCGATTTACTGTACATGATAACCTGCACTGAATAATTTCTGCCCCTGTATCCTGGTGAACATATGCGGGCTTGCATGTAATTCGTCGCACCTTAGTACTGCTTGATGAACATTCTGTTTCCACCAGCTGTGTTGTGCCAGAAACTGATTTCATTTTTTGATTGTCAGCCATGCCGATTTTCTCTGCTCTGTTCATCAAGCAGTGTGACACCTTTATTTTCCTGTGTCACTAGCCAAGCAGATTGAGTATTTATTCGAGTGGTTTATGAATATTTCCAAATGACCAAGCCTATCGTCTCTTTTTGCATAGAGCTCACAATACATTTCGACTGGCACCGTTGAAGTAATCTACCAAACGGTTTATGTCTTTTATTTGCCTACAGCGCACACAGAACACTATTGAGAAGCATCACTTGCGTCTTTAAGGTTAGTTTTTTATTCAAAACTTGACTTGTGCGACTCTTTGCCTTAAAGCCGTGCAATCATTGGGTGTATCTCTTTACAGTCCAGTTTCTGCTCAATCACCAGCAGTGCGGTTCTACCGCATGGTCAAAGTTTTGTTATGACAAAGCCACGACCCCCCAACCCCTTGTCGGGGTTCCAATCCCAATGAATCACTACTGTTGTGCTCGGTTGATTATCGATTGATTGTGAAAACATGAAACCACAAGATCGGCTGGCTATGATCCTTGCTCGGAATATCTGAACCCCACAGAAAATAATAAGACCATCGTTTCACTTTCCGCTTAAAAGGGTGCAAATTTCATGAGAGCAGACTATGAATCATGATGACAGAATGCATTGTGCACTTTAGTCAATAAGAATACTAATAATCACTAATTTCAAACGGTCTGACCCTAGGGACGGGGAGCGTGGTCATTGCAGGGGGAAGGGCAGTGACACCTACCAAGGAAGCGCGAGCCTGATCATGAATTCTGTCTGTTTGCACAAATCGGCCTCTTACCGTCGGAGGGCAGCTACCTCAGCGAACCGTAGTAGACGGCTACCCTTCTGGTATCCATCATTATCATAGTAGTAATAATTATCATCAACATAAACTAGCTACTGTTGGATCGCCAACAATGTATTTCGTGTATGCGAACCGCGTAAAGATACTTATTTCGACCTTTACTTACAGTGTTTGAAATAAAGGTTGATTTACGTTCGGAACTCAGCGATTTCTTATCGAATGTCTCGTGTTCCAAAGTCAAACATTTCATAATTAGTTCTATTTGATCAGCTTGGCGAGCCTCCTGATTTGGTAAATATGCCTCATTGCATATTCCTCATTGCAACTATTTTAGGAATTTGTTCAATGTCTTAGGGATTCCGTTTCTTTTTTTGCTCCGAGTAGTAATAATCGAAAATTTTCTCTCCTTATCTCTCTCCATTTCTCGGTGAGTGTAAAAACAAACACACAAAATTTACAAAGAATGTTGGAAAGCCAAGCACTCAGAGAGAGCCCCGGGTAAACTCATTCCTCACCCACCCCAGTTGTGAACACCCTGTACACATTGCATTGTTTGACCAACAAACCGGATGGCAAATTCAAAATGAAGAATAATCCAAACACACAAACACAATAGCACAAACAATATTCACGCACTAATGATCACAAAATCCTATATCCGCAATCGTGGGTAGGTGTGTGAAATGGCAAACGCTGTTGATGAAATCAAGCTTGAACGGACCTTGTTTGATCTTGCCGTGGCCATTTTTGTTTCTTAGTTCACCCTCGTTCTCCTCTGCCAACAATTTGTCTCTTTATCCTTCGTTCTTTCGTTTTTGTTGTCGTTCAATTTCCCGGATCACAGAAGTTCTTTGTAGAACAACAAGTTCCATTGTTTGACGAGTGAGTCACAGCAAACGCACCAGCTGCTTCACATCCGGTTTAATTTTGAGGGCAATGAAATGATAAAACGAGGAGAAACAATGCCTATGAAATGGAATTACCACAACAAATGGGTATTGTTTCTTCTCTTGCCTTTGGTTCTGTTTCGCTCACACCTATCCTGCGGTATTTTACAGGCGCATACTTGCGGGGTCAGAAAACAGACAAATTTCAAATCTCCTGCGGCTATAAGAGAACGTCTAATGCATGTACACTTCGGCCAATAAGAACGGAATAGTTAAAACGACAATACATGGAATGTACATGTATAATCAAAACTGAAGCATCGGGAAGAGTTGCAGCCACTCCAATGGAAGCAGCGGAAATGCTGAAAATTCATTATTCCAAC
>UZAN01039382.1:189713-203061 GCA_900618425.1 Echinostoma caproni | reverse complement strand
TTCGAGGTTGTCAGTTTATCACAGCCATCCAACTTTGCTGTCAGGCTGCTCAAATGCTTTTCGTGTGTATCTTATTGCACTAGCCTATGCATTACCGGATCCAGGTTTAAGGTAAAACTTTAGAGTTAAATATATTGTTCTGTTTCCAGTTAAAAAGATTTCTGGTGTAGAATTTTCATAGACGTTCCTAGGTGACCCAACCTTCATAGGATTTGAAATTCTACAAAAACAGATACATTTAGTCTTTCATTTCCCTGCGTGATATACTCCGTTGTAAAAACAACTTTGAGCGACTGACTGCCGTGTAGTACAAAAATGGGGATCTTCAGGCTTCCGAGCATTTTTCCTTATTTTGAGGATAGCAACAGTTTTGCTCTCGTAGAGGTAGATTTGAGGTATTGGGACTGTTAGTAATTATCAAGAGATGAACAAAGCAGCCTCCATTCAGATAACAGTTCAATATGCGGATACGCTGAGCTGAGGTAATTGATTATCTAACCAATGCGATGGTGCTTGTTCCTGGATGCTATTTTTGATAGTACTTTTGCACGGTTAACACAAGGTATGTTAGCAATAGAACCCTGGTGAATTTAAAACTAATCATGCAAACGTCTACTACACTCTGTTTATTGTGTTTTTTGTTAAAGTGAAGCGATAACCTCCCGAAATGCACATGACCACTCAAATGCCCCCGATATAATCAATGGATTATTGCAGTTTTCCAAAACATACGACTTTCATAATGCAATGTAATAAATCGTGGAGCATACATGTGGATTGCGAAGAATCTTTCCATATCATAGAATGCTGATCTGGTGACAAAGTTCGATACAATCAGCGCGCGGTAGATTCAAGTGTGTGTAGTTTGTGTAATGAACAAATAAATTGCAATTTTTAATGTCAATGTACAACACTTAACTGGAACCCTAGGTCTACACTGACCTCTGCGAAGTACCGGAGTGTCACCAATGTCAATAACCTGCGGTGGTTGCACATATTCCCTTTGGTAAGGGGACCCGGGGACTCCTTTCCTTTCCGCTTTGGAAACTCCGGCAATTGCGAACCCCACATTTAGTTTTGTCCTCTTCTCCAAATTTGACTTTACTCCACTCCTGTGCTGTTTTTTCGATCTCTAAAAACAACACGGCTTCAAAAAGGTTTATCCTGGTTGTCATAATCAATCGTAAATCCTTTAAATTGGTTGATTCATAAATCACAGAACTTATGGTTGGTCACATCAAATCTTGTAGTCTATAGGAATCTCATCGACACTTCATTTCTTACACCTTTATTGATTTTTTGTTGTCTATATCCATCCACACGCTCCTCAGTTTGGCATCAACCTCCTTGAATTAGGATTTATAAGAATTCCGCCGTACCCAACCCGATCGGATCATCCACCAACAGGGAATAGGTTACTAATGAATCACGTCAAACTTTGTGCGTATATGCCAAACTTTATCGGCGTTTTATCGCGTTGCGAATATACGGAATATGTATGCTTTATTGCGTGTGACGACCAGTATGCATGTTTAACTGAAATGTTAGCACTGACTTTGTACAAAGTATGCGGACAAGTTCAGAATACTAGCTCATAAATCTCTATTTTAAAACCAGATTTCATTGGTCATTCAATTCTAATGCTCAATTGATTAAACGATCGTTCCACAGTTCCATGAAAAGAAGTCAACCGGAAACTTTCTTCACATTCCACTCCTCTGGTTTGGGCGAAAAGAGCGTCGTAAAGGCGTTTTTCACAAATTTCACTAAGACTATAAAAAAGGCAAACGGACAAATGATTCAGGTTAAAAAGTGAAAAAGAGTATAGAAATAATTATTTTAAACGAAATTTCCACCTGATCTACTCCCGTTTGCGCACAGATCACAGTTTACGAATGATATTAGAACTGAACGCCTAGGTGTAACAAAAGATTACACGATTCGGCGAATACCAGTTGGTCACAGAAATATGAAAACTGAAGTAAATGACCAAGTTAAATGTATTGATAATAAGTGATGACCCATATAATAGATGTTGAATTATTCATCATTGTAATTTAAATGATTGAGGGTGCACAAATTCGGACCAGGTTATGATATTCTTGTTTTCAAAAAGGTTTTGTAATTGGTGGTTAAAATTGTTAAATTTGGTCAAAAATATGAGGTTCTGCATTCCACCTGTTTGTGGGATGTGATTTAATCATTTTCATGAGGAATAATCAATAGACCTGTCCTCGTATGCCGATTATGTAACCACGCTACAACAAACATTACTTCGGCATTGCAAATGAATCCAGTAGCTGTCTTCCTAAAATTATTGACTAAAACAGTTCCAGAGGAAAACATTATCTTGCTAAGGATTCGATTCTTGTGTAGTTCTTATCAAGTTGTGATAACGCCTGCATGCACCATTTGACCGTCAAGATAAATGTGTAATAAACGATTCTGTATACCATCAATGTAACTCAAGTAATCTAATTATAGAACTATTAGAGTCCGACCATGTAAGATAAATATTCTGATATCCGGTCAAGCATTTTCAAAGAAGAACGACGCTCATCCCATTCGTCTTATCAGGTGACTAGCCTGATCGTTCTGTCGGTACTAGAGTAAATCACCTTTTATTGTTTACCAGTTTATGTACCACGCTAGTCAGTAATTGACACAGGAAACATTAACTCATAAGCAAAATCAGACCAAGTTAATTGTCTCGGAGTCTCAGAGACACCAATTATGCAAAGTTAACGTGGAACGAAGAATAAGAGCGTGTATACGTCGGGACAATTATACCAACATCCTAGTTATTCTTGCACATTGCCCTCCCTCCTCTTGTGCCAAATTATCCCTAAGAATTCCTTCTACACTTGTGTATATCTGGGTTCATAGAGAGTCATACATTCTTGGTTTGGCTTTGGCGCCAATTCCCTAAAATGCCTAGGAATATTTCAATTTTCCCTAGTTTGACTTGAAACCATGATCCAATAATTAGTAGTTTAGGCTGTTTCTATAAACCTTGAACTCCCCGGTTGTCATGGTCCAGTGGATTCTCTTTCACCATTCTTTACGCTAATGTCATTGGTCTAACCCCAAACTGGTTAATTAAAGTAAGCATGAACGATTCCATTTATCCAGACAGATCACGTGGTGAGCTATTGAAACACCAAGTCGTCAAATATGCAATTTGTCACTTGGTTCTTTCATTACTTGGTCAGATACCTTGGGCTCGATTCAATTTCAATTATCACGAAATGTCCATTCCAGTATCGAATCAGTCGAAACTTTCTCTACAGTGTTTTCCCATTTCCCTTCAATATAGCTCATCACTTGTGATTCACGTCTTATAGTTATTAAGTGTTAAAAATTGAGTATAAAACATCACCTGCCTTTAATCATAATTATACCCTATAATCTCGAATTTTAACTTACATTTCTATTCTTGATAGTGGCTCAATACTTTCACTGGGCAAGTGATGCCTTGTGAGAAACCGTGAAACAAAAACTCATGTCATTCTGTAAACACCGATAATTTGTAAGATTGCTGGAATGTATAGGTCACCGTTAGATGCTAAATTGTTTCCTCCGTCCCTTAAGAACAGTATCTATCAAGTAGAGTAAGCTATTTTTCTTAAGTTCATTGCTCAGCTGGTGCAATTATACGAAGATTATCATTCTATTTTTGATTGCATCAATGTATGTACAGAGAGTGTGCTGTGTTTTGCAGCAAGATCAACTCAATAAGACAACTGATTTATCCCTTGGTGGTGTATTGCGTAAAGGTGGTAAACTCACATGAGCTGATTCGGATTACAAGAAGAGGGTTCCATGGGTTTAGCACAATATTTACACTGTCCATAGAATGAACTGGCATGGATTGTTTGATGCCGAAACCATGAGAAAAGCGGACAAAATTAAACGCCGATCATTGATCCTATTTCTGTCGTGGTTTTGGAAAATTGATTTTGAGTTGAAAATTGTTTCGTCCTTTTTTTAGGTCATGCGCATCCATAGCGTTAATACTGGCGAACCGAGCTTCTTGTCGATTAGTTCACTGTCAAGTGGTGGTAGGGATTGTGCAGTGGATTAGTCACTGTCACAGGCGTGCTTTGGACCCTATGGTCTGAGGTTCGAGCCCGGCCACGACCACCCAACTTTGGTGGTAGACAGCTTTGCTGTCGTCCGGTTCAATATCACACCTAACCTATCGAGGCCTTATGTGGTTCACCACTCCAAGTCCAAGGGCTTAGGTTACCGGTTTCCACCACTAAACAGCAGGTTCTCGTGACTATGGGACCTTCCCCGTCTGCCGTTCATCACACGAAAGTGTGTGATAAAAAAGATATCCCCAGGTGAATAGAAAGTATATGCGCTACTATATTGGGGTTTATTTTTCCACACAGATGCATTTATTTTGTTAGCCGTCAGTCCTTCACATTACTTGATGTACTTTTCACATCAAATCTTCTTAGTTTACCTTGCCCCGAATTAATAACTGAAAGTAATGGTACGTAGCGTCTCTCAGAACGATTTCCTAATATCACCAATGTGGCAACAGGCATTCCTCGTCAAAAACAGTCGTTTCTTTTTCACTAAATGACATTATCTGTTCCTAACTCACGCAGCACGATGTCCTTCGGTAGTTATTCTACACTATACTTTCTCGGTGCGTCTGGTCGATTGAGATGTCAGTCATATGACGGAGGCGTATTGTTTTGTTCAAAAGCAGGGGAGACTTCTGTAGTATATTTAACAGTTTGGGTAATTAAATTTCTTGCAGTCATATACACATTCGGGGTCCTGTAACAGCAAAATAACCACGGTACAAGGTACAAGGTGTTAAATGTATCATCTTAATTATTAGGAAATGAAACAGTTCCCTCAGATAAGGCAAATTGTTGATTGTTTCCACCGTTTCCTGAATAAATCGATGCAACTCCACAATATAGTATTGAAGTTCTAGTCAGAAGGAAGTCAGGGATTGTGGTAAATTTTCAGTTTGAAGTTCAATTGATGATTATTCGAAAAATTAGAACCGCTTATTGACAAAGTATTAAAAATAAGTTCTTGCAACTCGGGTAAACTGAATTCTATTTCGCCTGTTCGCCGAGCATGGCAATTTGCTTGCAAACGTTTCATCGGCTGGTGATAAAACGTTTGCAAACAAATTGCCAAGCTCGGCGAACAGGCGAATTAGAATTGCCTATTTCTGGGAGATAAGTTCCACTGAGGGGATTGTTTATGGGTCATGAAGGCAAAGTAGAACAGGTCACGTGATTTACTTGAAGAAGCAGTTAGCAGTCACACTACTCGGTAATTAGTACCTCTGTGAGCGTCATAATTTCTAATTAACTTCTATTCAATTCAAGCCACATTAAAATTTGTCAAATCATCTGGAAGGGATGCTGGGGTGGGGGGCTAATTGTTAAATTAGGTTCAAGTTAGGCATGAAAGATGGCAAACAATGAGTAGGAAGAACTACAGTCGAGTAAATAAATCGTGGTAAACAGTCAAACAGTTTACTCGTTCGAGAGCAATCAAAAATATTACCAATTACTTTCATACGGTAAGAAAAGGAGGGGTAGTGATAGGGTGATAATCGCACAGCATTCAACATATAGGATAAAGCTAAGCTTAGTCAGTGTAAATAAGGCTTAATAAGATATGAAACCCTAAGTGAGGAGTCTCGTTTCATAAACCAAATTTTATCATCATATACTGTTCTTACCTGTTCCTGAAAAACTAAGATTATATTATGCATTTGTGTGTCGGAAATTACCACTTGACGACCCTTCATAGAGGTAAATTAGTCTTTTTACTAGTTATACAATCCCAATCTTCCTTCTACATGCGTTACCTGACTTTGGTTGCCCCACATATATTTCCAAGCCTCCTACCGCGTGAAAGTTCACTGGCTGCTTAGCTACCAGAGGTCGGGTGTATTTCTTTACGTCATATTGTTTCACATTTCCTTGAATTCCGAGGTTTATTCTGATCGGTTACTTGTTTTATGTGCTCGTTCCGGCAAATTCTCTTTTCTTTTACCGATGGTTTTACCTGCTCAATAACTGTGTCTGGTGATCCGTAAATCGTAAATATCACTATCATTAATTGTGGTTCTTTTTGATGACCGCTTAACTAACGGAACTTTTCGAAGTTGCGTGACTCAGTTGTATACCTGAAACTCAAGTCCCTCCACATTCTGAGGAATGCTATTTTTCTCGTTCAATATTTTTTCTTTTGTAGCACATAGATTACGATCACAATGCTGAAGTGAGATGACGAGGAACAGTTGCTTGTTGAGTTAATCGCTTACTGAGGACATGAGCATAACGTTAATACAGCTACGTATAGCGAAACAGGTGGACAGGCATACAACGAATGGTTGTCACCTGTCAATTAACAGGATAATACAGATGTGCTGTGGAGCACGCGTATGCGTGCGTTTGCACCTGGGTGTGGTATCAGCCAACTGTTCATTAAGCTCCCTCATAAAATAGTTACTGAAAAGTCTTCCGAGGGTAGGGGATGTGATTGAGAGCGCACTGAATATTTTTGCCGTAAGAGATCGTTAGAATCGTTTTGCCCGTGTAACTCACATAAAACGACGAAGTCACGAGCACTGGTTTATTCGCAGTTTGTGCAGATTGGGTTTGTAGTTTGCAATCGCCAGTGATATGGTTCATTTTATTGTCATTAAGCTCAAGCAAATAGGCTCGGGTGACAGAGGGTTTCGTTTCACATAGGTGTTGCGCAATCAAAGATTTGAGTTTGTATGCCAAAAAGATGACGCACCAGTTTCGCATGGGTCTTCAGTGCGTTATTAGATGAGAACGGTGAAGGAGAAATAATTTCTATGGGACACATACGTGGGCACTTTGAGTGAACGTAAACATTACAATGGAATGACATCAAATCCCGTTGAATCGGGCGCTCCCGACGTTGAACGATGTTGCGCATTCGGAAGTACTGTTCAATCGTTTCATGGAGAGCCTGCAGGAAGATTTGCGAAAAACGTCATTGATAATTAATGCTGACAAGACCGTGGATGTAGTTAAAAAACTGGCGGATGTCCTGAGGGAGTTCAATTGGAAGAATGTTACGCCTGTGCAGAAAACCGAAGGCAATAGACGCAAGCCTCCAACAATTACGGCAACTCTCAAGAAACTGACAGAGGAGATGACGGCAATCAGGAACCGATTACTAACAGAGAGCTGTCAAGAAGAGGAATGGTGAGGTAAATTTGGAACGAATTTACAGGCTTTACTCTTAACCACAGCCTTAACTCACACTGAAGGTGTGTCCTTACTTTCATCATGATTGACTGCAAGAGTTCCGTTTTACCAGGCAATGCAACACGTGTTGTTTCCAATCTCTGCAATCGGTTGACCGTATAAACGCATATGCTTTTCGACGGTTAACTGAATGCTGATAATTTGTCATCTGCGTCTGAAGTATAATGAAGCATTTCATCACAGTTACAGATATAGAATACCAGGACCAGCTTTTCTCACTTCATTTGACTGCAGAGTTCCCGTTTTCATGTGTGGGTGCAAAGAGCGAGACATTGCATTTTTCAAGTCGTTCACAAATTTATGGAGCAGCCTTACCTTAATTCGTGCTCAGAGATATCTGTGGAAGAGTATGGAGGGACTATTATCATAGTGCTTCAGTATCAAAGATAATTGGTATTATTTTTTCCTTTGTTCTTTCATATTGATATTGATGGTCATTGATGTAGACTCGTTGCCGGTTAAAATTGTGATATATGAAATGTAACTCCTTTGGAAAATTATTTTCTATCCCTAAATATGCTTCACGCTACCTACAATTTTCTGTGGAACTTTCTCCGGTTGCCAAGATTGCATCTACAGGAAAAAAAGCAGGCGACAAGGAAAACGAAAACGACGGCGTAAGGCCACATGGTAAGCAGCAGACGAAGTTTGTTGTCGTGATTCACCCCTGATAGTTCGATGATGGTTTGATTCCCTGGGAGTAGATCATTCCGTATGCGGACGACATGATCATTGCATGCCCGGTTTCAGCGATTTCTTTCTTATGTTCGCCTATCTGACGTTTACACCGGTATCGGAAGAAAAGGTGCACAGTTTCGCTCGTCTTGAAAAAAAGGACCGTCACAAAAATACTTCGGATAGCATGAAGGGATTTGGGATTTGTTCCTATGACTTTCATGCAGTTCCCGAAGTTAGATACCAGTGTCATTCTGTTCAAATTTATTGACACAGTTAGGTATCACATATCGCTTTCGCACCCTTGTGTTCTGAACCCACTGCTGCCATTCAGTTAACCTCAGTTCCGTGCACAATATGGAAGCCTCTCGATTGTCTGGTTACCGGTTTCCTAATATTGCTTTTGTCACTATGTTTTTATTAAAATTAGGCTAAAGAAGTTGCCCTGTAAAAAAGCGTCTTTCTTATTACCATATCTGTGAGGTCTTAGATTCGAACCGCATTTGGGTCGATGGATTCGCACTGCTGATGAGACCCAACCAGGTCGAAACAGCTGTCCAGTGCTTCCTAACGTTTCAGTTTACGCTTCATTTGTTATATACAAGACGGATGTCTCCTTGCAGAAGCCGAAACATTTAGTCCCATCCACATTCCAGGACTAAACGCGAATGAAGCCGGAATATCAGACGCGTAACATATTGGTTGAGAGCAGGTTCCATCGCTACAGTGACTACCTTTGTCATAGTTCGACCTGTAAATCACTGTGCAATGGAAACCTTTATTTGGGATAGCGCGCTCGTCCTTTTGGACTCATTAGTGAAGCACCCTTTTGTGTCCCTGCCGGGACTAAAAAATTGGATGATCTAAATTAAACGCAATACTCTAAATTGACTATGCGATTGACTCGGTGCCTTATCTGTTGATTGTATGAATCAGGACTATAGGTTGAGACTCCCAATCGGAATATCCGCGATTCAGGTCCCGTGAGGAAGACAAAAGGAACACACTACTGACGAGTATCAATAAGAACGAAACAGCCGTTTCATATGCCTTCTTGGTCATCACAGTGATTGCAAAAGTAATGCATACACATCAAGATACTGTCATGGACTAAAACCCACAGTTACGATCGGAATAGTGTCTGCGGACAGTCAAACAGGTTTTATCAAACGCAATGTTGAAGAATGTAAAATTCCTTATTTTTTATTAGTCAATTTTGCCCTGAGGTTTCTGATGTTGCCTACAAATCGGGTTGGGCATTTACTTTCTAACGCAACTGGAAGAGGGAATTTCATTTAATTGTATATCATGCCTTTGGAACAAGCCTTCCTTGCCCTACCATCGACACACTACATTAGGTTTCGCTCTCGTTTTGAGTCGGGTGGTGGTTTGAAGATGAATTTATTGCACCCACATATGTAACCTTTCTATGGATCACAGCGAAATCTTTGTTGAAATTTATGTTCAACTCCCTCCCGTGTGAAAAGTACAGCTTTTGAAGTTTCCAGGCCTATTGTTCTGATATTGCCACTTCAGAGTTTCTCTTTCAACCTAATTGCTATCGTATCTTGTGTAAATATCAAACCATCAATGGCAAACAGCATGTATCCATCCACTCTCATTATGTTAAATGGTGTTGTGATGTCTCTTCCTACGTTTGGCTTCATCAAGTACGTCGTTATAACTGCAGAAGACAAATCCGTAAAATGAAGCTTTCTTTACCACATTGTGCTTTCTGCCACATTTTTTAAAATGAACTGATGAGACTATTACTGTTAAATGTGGGCTAAAGCACTAATGAAAATGTTCATCATTCACTGAATGAAGTTTCAAATGAATTCGTCGGCATTTCTGAAAAGATAGGTTTGATCCTATTGGCTTCAAACACCCGGATCAACTTACTGATACGAGTTTTACAAATCTACCAGTAAAATCCACTGACGCTTTTATCTGCCGAATCGAAGTATCCTCCTCTTGATTAACATGGAATGCACAACGCACCCCACAGCAAGATAGAACTCTCATAAGCTCCAATCTGGTCCAGCATAACATTTTGAACATCAACAAAATGCGAGTGAAATCATTGGAAGTACAAGAGAATTCTGCCCTCAATAAAATTTTCCACACTGGCATACGCCAAAACTGTAGACACGAAAGAAATGTTCGATTCACTTTCAAGGACTCAAACTACAGGCGTATAACGCACCCCAGAACATGATCATTCACTTTCTTGTCATGCTGTCCATTGAATTCCGTATGTGCCTGTCCGATATCATCGCCTTAGTAATGCAAACTCTACTACCCATCCAGGTTTCAGTTCTGCCACCAACGCAATGTCACCCATTCCCTATCATTGGTGCGTCCGGTATTCATGTTTTTTGACCCACTTGTTGGTTCAAGGAAAAATCCTACTACAATGTACTATATGAAAGTGATTTCATCTGAGTGTACGCTCATCAGGTCCGGTAAATATTACTAAGACAACGTTTTTTCAGGTACTCGAACACTGTCTGGTGCGAAACCGATAATTGAACACTCAGCTTTCAGTCGAATTTACTGAGCGGCCACAACTTTGTCGGAATTGCGAGACCCAATTTTCATCTGATGGCGTGAAATCAACCTTTTAGTTATGCTCCCAAGGGCCTATACCAATATGCCAACGTCTGACACGAGACTGTTTCAGAATATCAGTCACTTCGATATTTTCATGTTTCTCAAGTCAGTGAGACTGGAAGGTTGGCTCTACTTTTGCAGCGGTACTGCGCGTGCAGTCATCACATTTGTCTACAAGTTAACAAATCAACTAACCAATTAGTTGCATTACCCGTGCGATTCCCTACAAAATGCTCAAAAATGGGGCAAGAGTTGGTGTGATATCAATAGGAATAAAAAGTGCTTTCATAAACCTATGGCTATCGTTGTTCGTATTAAGTACAGCCATCGTAATGGACCAGTGACACCTTCGCAAACTATTTTGTTATTGCGGACTTAGACCACCACATGAAAAAGTTTGCCCTTTGTGGGCACAATCTCTAGCTATGTGGGTTGAACCGACGTAATAAAAACTCAAACAAAAAGCGCTTTTTATATTGTCCTCGGAAATGAGAATCCTCTTTGCATTTCACTCCGCGGATTATGTGCAATGCGGAAGCCAAACATTATAATCCCTGACGGGACAAATTTCAACAGCGTTTATGCATATAGGTTTCGAGAAAATGACAACAAAGCATGCAATAGGATTCTCTACATAATTCAACGAAACATATCTGAAACAAGATAGGAATTGCCACAGGCGCAAGGAACATCGAGAGAGAATCAGACGCCATCGAAGGAAACCTATTTCATGACTAGTTAAGCCAACCAGCAAACAAGTGAAATATTTTTTAAACCAGAGCGTTACAAAACACACGCCGCCGGAATTGGACGCAAAATTGCCTTTTGGGGATACGTGGTTTGTTTATGTGCGCAAGGATACACTGAGGAACTCAGTTTGATTGTCTTCCACTAAAATGTACCCCCAACTGGTTGAGAAGTAAATTACTAGAAGATATAAAAAACAGCTTCAATGGCTGATGTTAGCATGAATAGAAGTATATGAACATACATGGGAATAAAATGTGTCAAGTTGTAAAATATTTATGATGAATATTGTTTGTAAAACTATGTAATACGATGAATTCCTGGGACTTGATTTTATTTCATCAAATCAACTTCAGTTTAATATTCTATTCCTGTATATTCATGCTCACACAAAACGAGCTTGTATTTCTAACTAGATTTTTCACTGTCGGACATGATACTTTCTTGTGTCACTAGTTCCGTTGAAAACACTGCTTTCCCGTCACAAATCTGCACAGAGAAGTCCGAAACATGGGTTTGCACAATGTGCTCATGGTCATTTCGCTGCATCTGTACACGTGCATACTGCAGTCCAAGTGATGTTTACAGTCAGTGAGATAAGAGATTTCAGAGAAAAAACACAAGATCGCTAATCACAACGGACAACGCAACGGAAAAACAAAAAAGGGGGACGTTGACAAATCTCCGGTTGCCATGAGAAAATGTGTTTTTTATTTTGAAAATTATATCCCAGTGTTAGATAAATCACATGAAGCGATGCCAGCAAAAAAGATTTTTTAAAACGCAACTTTTCACGCAAACATGTTTGTTTTAGCCCGTTTAATTTTTAAAGATATCACTTTTAGTACGTGATGTAAGGGATGTAAACTGCTCACTGATATTTTACTCTCGACATCATACTGAAATCTTGTGCGTTTATGAATTTTCTTGAAGAAAAGATTTAACCTGTATTCACAAAAGGGATGGTACTCAGTAAAAGCCGATTCAGTTGGTTAAATGTTAACTATTTATTCCCACCAATCCTAAAATATATACGAAGTATTGTCGTTTTGTCCACCTAATGCAAACACAAATCTGACCTCTGAGTGGCTCACTGGTGCAGGTGCTTCGAGGTGACCACAAGCATAACTACCTTAAGACAGTTAGGTGAAAGAAGGAACCTGACTTAAACGAAGCAAGTTGAGGATCGACGTTCAGAGTCATGTATTCTGTTCTATTCTATGAAGCATGCATACACACAGTCTCAGTAAATACCTGAGAAGATCCCAGAGAAATTAAAATGAAAAATTGAGGGACAATCCCAGATTTATAGTTCGGTTACAAATGCATCAGAATCCAATCCTTGAAGAGAATACTTTGCAGTAGGAAAGAAATGTCTGTGTTTTGTGTATAGATTTACAATGGGCTGAAAAAATGAATGATGCATGATAGTCGCATTTTAAAAGGTTATCATGCAATGTGCCAGAAAGCATTTTGATAGTAAGGGAGCAAGAAGGTGTGCTAAAATTTCAGAGTTTAAGCAAGGGGTAAGTGTGCCGCAATTGCGCAGGCGTGGCTACTGATAGCCAATATGTAATATTAGTGCGAAATCATTCGCAACCAGGTATGAGGACAACCATAACGCGTCAACATAGAATAATTGATGAAATAGCTTGGATCACGAAAGGAGACAACCGTGTCCCTCCTGCACAAAATTTCCTCAGTCTACGAACAAGGAAAGATGAACAACGCTGTTTAGAGGTAGTATTTTTGAACGTGGGATTAGTTTACAGAAAATCGCATTGTATAGCTCTTGAATGAAAATACAATTTCCAAGAAAAATAGGGCACAAGTGTAGGATTATTTGAAAATTGAGCGATACCGAGCAGTCTGTGATTGAACAATTTAATTCACATCCTTAAACACACGAACCGGCGAGTGAACTGTTCAGCTCATACAGATCAACTGTAAATAACATTCCTTGCATGAGCTCCGCAATTACGTACCAGCAGTCTGATCGTGCTTTTGCTGCGAATTGTTCACTG
>UZAN01039382.1:178967-189268 GCA_900618425.1 Echinostoma caproni | reverse complement strand
TGCGAATTGTTCACTGAGATCTACAGTCTAAAAATAAGATTAGAAATAATCCGGACAACCAAAACAGTTTAGCATGTCGAGAGAAGGATAACACGAGGACACCAATAGAATGAATATCGGTCACCTAGAAAAGTTAAACGTACAGGTAAGGAAGCATTATCAGGTGATTTCCTAGTAATCTAAACTATTTAACAAAAAATAGAAAAAAAGAGACAGTAATACGACAATAATGAATTATGCGTGTGCGTCACGCGATGCATACGTATCAATGAGTATCGATCACACAAGTGTGTGATGGCCTGCCAGTCGAATCAAAGTGGAATCCATCAGCTCGCGAGTACCGGAATATGGACCGTTGGGTGCGTTTAGTCCCCGAACCGACTGTATAAGTACGCAATCACAGGGAAATATTAATATTATTAAGCAATCAATTTTATGATGATACGCTTTTCATTCAGTCGATTTCACCTGATCTGCAGGTTATTCGAAGTGGTTCCCTTTGAGAACATGTCAATATAAATAATTTCATAGATCAAGTTCCCTTTGGGAATTTCAAAAGAGCATGAACAAGCATCGTCACAGGACAGGTTAAATTCAACTGTTTCAAGTTATCTCTTCAACTGTGTACAAATATTCATGTGAAAGTTCGATCGGGACAATGACAAATCTTTAAACATCAAAAACATTCAACTAGGCAAAATCAGTGCGAAGGTCAAAGGTCACCAGTCACAGTCGGGTTGAACAGAGGGGTTGGTGGGAGAACATGTTTATCGATCGGAATCAAGGTGACAGCCCCACATCGTTTCAATTGATTGATGTCAAAATCACGAGAAGTGAAGATGGATCTCTTCTCAGGTCTATATTCTAGAAATCAACTTGGATCGGACAGTATCTGAGCTTCAGAAGCTTCTGTTCAATACAATACAAGCGAGCGCTACTAAAGGGCTTGTTTTGCAGAGCGACACCGATCTTGCACTGATGTTCTGTGCTTTACAGGATAACGGATATCCGCGGAATTTCATTGCAAAGTATGAAAACAACATAGAGACCAGAACTAAGCGAAATTGAGTACCAAAGAAAAACGTTATCATTACACTACCGTTTAAAGGTGATCATAATGAGAAATTATCACAACGTCGGCTGAAACAAGCTCTCTCAAGAACGTCCAACGCGGCTTCGCTACTTATTCTCCTTAAAGCAGATGAATGATCACTGAATCCAACTTGGACAAGCCCAAGTATCAAGTTACCTCCTGGTGTACTTACCTATTTCAATACAATTGCAGTAGCTAGTATATCGGAAGAACTGCGAGACGATTGGCCGCTCGCATTTCAGAACACGTCCCGTGGAATTAAGCGCTCAACAGCTCGAAGATCCCCTCTAGCTATATTGCCCGGCATATTGGACTGCAAATTTTGCATCGATCCAAAGCAAGCACTACGAGTGTTGAACGAACAAAATCCGGGCGTTTGTTACGATTTGCTGAGGCCGTAGCCATTCGGCATCACAAACCAGACCTCTGCAATCAATTACACTTTCAGGCCAGCCTAACTCTACAATGGTAGCGCCGTCACCTTGATTCCGATCGATAAACATGTTCTCCCACCAACCCCTCTGTTCAACCCGACTGTGACTGGTGACCTTTGACCTTCGCACTGATTTTGCCTAGTTGAATGTTTTTGATGTTTAAAGATTTGTCATTGTCCCGATCGAACTTTCACATGAATATTTGTACACAGTTGAAGAGATAACTTGAAACAGTTGAATTTAACCTGTCCTGTGACGATGCTTGTTCTTGCTCTTATGAAATGTACATAATATTCACAAATGCATATATTGATTGTTCTGGGAAGAAACATGAAAAAGCAATACTATTCTCAAAAATATGAAATGTAGAGCAAGGTTCGTACCAGTTTCGGGGTTTTTATATCATTTAAACATTGACTTTCTTTGGCCTACGCAATTTTACTGTATTCCGCTTGCGAAATATCATGGAATACCTTGTTTGTCATACAATTATGAGTACCCTCATTCAATGGACACAATCTGCAAACAGAC
Source organism: Echinostoma caproni (assembly GCA_900618425.1). Classification (NCBI taxonomy): domain Eukaryota; kingdom Metazoa; phylum Platyhelminthes; class Trematoda; order Plagiorchiida; family Echinostomatidae; genus Echinostoma; species Echinostoma caproni. The sequence continues at coordinate 187,210 of UZAN01039382.1, read as the reverse complement.
ACGTGTGAGTTATGCATTATTTAAATTGAAAAGTAAGCTTCATAGTGTACTAATGAAGCTAATGTGTTGTTCAGTCAAGGATAAAACTTTTCACTGGTATGCACAGTCCACAAGAAATCATTTTCAGACTTTGTAGGACTATATCAATCTATTGTACTTTCAACGGAATCCGTCAGTTGCGGTCTTTCGAGAATCAAACAGAGGGATCGATGACTCGTTTGTCACATGCGCCGATGTGACCTGAACAATCATGTTACCAGTTCAGTCGGAATGATCTAAGCTCAGAACCAAAATTGCTTTGTGAATAAGTTATTGAAAGACATTGAAGGTTTCGGTAGGGACGAATGTTCTATTGTTGCCGTCCACTTTGGATAGGTAGGCACTCGACTGCTGATTGAGTGGAGTTTGGTCAGCGGGATAAACGAACCCAACAGTGCCGGACCTCGTTCGGTAGGCAAGTAGTAAAACCGATGGATCAGTAGAATGGCCATGGTTTTCAAGTACCGATTCCTACGAGGCCCTTATTCAATGCTGTTTTAGCTCAATGGGTGAATCTCCAAATTTTTAACCTAAACTGTAATTTGCTTGGTTAATGAATACAACACAATTAAAGTCTAAAAGTAGTGAATTTGAAAACGGAGCACAACAAAGTCACGTTGTACAATCCATCTATGCAAAGGAAAATTTCGCCACCGCCCGTGAAGTCACATTTTATTTACCACATTGAATATCCTGGCAGGAACATAAAAAGTACGCACTGCTAACGAGTCACAAACAGAACGAAACAGCTATCCAGCGCTTTTTGTTGGTCATTACAAACATTTCCATCTCATGTAAATGCATGAAATTAAGGGGAGATATTGATCTCCCAAGAAGCAAAACCCACTCCTATCAGTGTGTGGTTCGTCTTAACAATCGAATGGTCGAATCCAAGCTTGCTACTCTGAAAATCTGTGAACGGTTTATATGTGGTTGACCAACAGTGAAAGAATTACAGCAAAACTCGCTTTCCGCCTACAACTTCTCGATATTACCATGCTATAAATGTGCTCATCTCCAAACTCACGGATGAGTTAAGACATGCAAAAATTGATAAATTTCAATTCGTTCTAAATTTTTAGAGTAGTCAATGAGCATATTAAAATGTTGCTTCGAACATTCTGCACCTCAGAATGTGCTTTGTTCATTTGAAGACATACTAGTTTATAGTATAGATTGAAATAGACTACAAAATACTTTTCCGAGCTAAACAAATTTTGTTCAACCATTCCAAGTTCATCGGCGGGCAGCAATATAGTCACCATTCGGCTGTGCATTTGTGAGTGTGTACAGACCCTATGCGATTCAATAAGCATTTATTTAGTGATTCACCCGTAACGAATATTTGTATTTAAATTTGAGTTAAGGAAGCTTTGAAAAAGCCTAGTTGTCGAAGGAAGGAATAAACGAGTGGGTTTACGTATAAAAAAACAAATGCAAAACGTTGGATAGTTTAAAGCCAAAAGCATTTAGAGTATCAAGCTTGGATTTCCATCGCATTTAAATGCATACAAACAGTGGGGAATTAACGATCTCCTAAGGAGTGAAACCCACACCCAAGACCATCAAGAGTGCCTGTGGCCTCTGAACAATCGAATGGGCTAATCCAAGCTTGATACTCTAAATTGATTGAGCCATTCGCACAAGGTGATAACCGTCGACCGTGTAGCTCAGGGGTAAGCGTTTTGAAGCCCGACCCGACTGATCACGGTTCGAGTCCTGACAGGGACACAAAACGTACGCACTGCTGATGAGTCCCAAACAGGACGAAACAGCTGTCCAGTGCTCTTTGTTGGTTAGCAAAAACATTTCCATCGCATCCAAAAGCATTTAATGCAAAAGAAAATAGGAAAACTGCCACGCGCGACTTCGTAGGTCATGGTAACATTTGCGATTTCACTATAAAGCAAACGTCATCAAAGAATCTTGTGGTTGTATGCCTCGTCGACCGACTATAACATAATGTGTGATGATGAGTCAAGTTTGTTTGGAGTTCGTGCTTGTTTTTCAAAGTGTATATGTGTGTTTGTGTGAACCATTGGCTGCGGTTTTGCGGAAAGCGCGCAAGCCACTCAATTGTTAACAGCTGATCATGGAATAACTGAGAGTCAAACAGGATACGGACACACCAGGAGATCTTGCACACTCCATTCAGTCAGATTCTCAAACAACCCAAGTTGGCTTCTTTGTTCCACTACTGTAGACGGAAACAGCAATTAAAACATTTTTATCACTAGTGTAGAATTTTGTGTGGCCTCAACCAAGCTCTGGTGCACACGCGCATTCGCACCCAGACTCCTTTCGATCCGTGCACGCGTGCGTGCATCTATGTGTTGGTTGCAACGCCGATGAGAGCAAGATGTTCTGGGGACAGTGAAGGCGATTGACATAGTCAATAAATTCTGAATACGGGTTACTGTTACAGAACGACACTCTAGTTCCTTTAGAGTTGGGGTCAGAATACACAATGGTTCACTTTGTAATCGGGTGTTGTGACAGCGCATATTAGCATACGTTTATGAACGTACCTAAAGGCTGGAAACCAAAATGACCTCTAAGACCATGTGCCGCTATGCCGTGTCCCAACTCCGGTAGGACGACCCAGCACCAGACACAGGTTACTTGGTTGATCGTGCAACTAAGCTATCACATGGGTCAGTCTGAATGATTGAAGCATAAAATGGGCCTCTTTAGCAGAGGTTATAAGCTTGGGTTGATTGGACTGCTACATTGGGCTCAGAAGCCCACAACGAGTACAATAGACAGGGTGTTAGGTTCAGTGATATTTAGACAAAGGTCCTAGCACTAAAAATACCACTGATAATTCTGTGTGAAGGACACCCCTCTCCGCAGACAAAAGTGCCATGAATAGACGGTCGAGGCAATGAACTGCAACAAAATTGGAATTAATCTGAGCGACTTAATTTGTTAGGTAGGAACACTGAGTAAATTGCCAGGGAGTCGTGGATCGTACACAACACATTCTCGTTCCTCTAAGGCAGTCTATGCGATTCATGGTGTAAAACACGTACCGGCTCCTACTATTACGCGGAGAAAGCCTGGAAAACTTGTCGTTTTGTATTAAATCCCAATTATGCTTCAAGCAAGATGAGTATATTTACTATGATATGTTACTATCTAATTAAAATAGCTAAACAGATATCCGCAGGTCACAATCCCTTAGGGAATTGGCAAATCTAAAAATAAAAATGTTGAGAACTTTCCAGGTAATTTAGTTTGGTAATTCAGGTAATTTAGTTTTGCTGCTCAAGACAACAGTTGCCATTTCCTGCTTTGTGTTTCCGAGTCAGTGTTAGGTCTTTTGCCTCGTATGTTCAAAAATTTGAATTTGAAACGCAGCAAGTCACATTCGAAACAGTCATGAACCCAGTGAAAATAAAGCGCAGCAACATTTCCAGGATGAGTCCACGAGCAAAATGCGAAACACTAGGGCTCGTTAATATCTGATTGCAGTTGATAACGGTTTTGATGGAATCTTAGTGTTAACCGACACTGGATATGAACGGCTCTAAGTGATATCTGAGGCAAACAGTATACTTTAGGCATATTTTAAAAGGGTTAAAATATCAATATTAAAATTGAAATATTTAGGGACAAGGAAACAGGACTGTAGTCATGTGGTGAAGCGTTGCAGTGGGAAAAGACTTACTATGTTAGCGGTATTTTTGCTCTTGCAAGCGCATTGTGTGTGTACATCCTGAGATTCTTTAGATATGATCTAGCTACTCGTCCGTTTTGCGTGAGTCTACCTTACACCAGTTAGTAAATCCTGAATGTCTTCTTAGTTGTGGAACGCATAGGTGAACATTCTACAGAAAACGCACGATGGACAATGTTGGATTCGTGTTTACGTGATAAATCACCAATCTAACTTCTAATCTCTCTTGAATGGGGGCTATTTCATCCAGATTGGGAGTAAGTGAGAGAGAGATAATGTGAAGTTCACGTTTGGGATTGCTGAAAAAGAGAGGTTCCGCTAAATTTGAGTATCTTGTCTTGAAAAATCTTACTTATCACAAAAAGAAACAAAGATCTTGTAGAACAAAGGTAATTAAGTGATTGATGGATCCGTTGCTGACATCTCTCCTCCAATCAAATGCAGGTTGTCATCTCGCAGGGAAACGAAAAAGAGAATAGCGATCCATCAAGCTCGAAGTGGGAAGTAAAAAGTGCACAACTCAAAATTTCCTCCTTTACCAACAAATGTTATTGAGATTCGTGGAAGACATTTTGAGTAGAAATGGTGCAGGTAAAATGCATTGGAAATACATTTGAGAATAACACAAAGGAAAACATATTTAAAACATGTGAATTTAGGCTAAAGTTGCTGCCATCGAAGTTGCAATCAATACTGGACTTTGTTCATCAACGCGCTTATTGGTGTGCACCAATGCTATTAAATTGAGTGAGTAATTTGTCATTATGTCATTTAACCTAAACAAATTATTCAATTTAGAAACCTTATCTTTCACGGATAAATAATATAAATACTATTTCATTCGAAGAAAGAAAATAGGAAAATAACTTTTACGTAAATATTCATTTAAAACTAAACGTTATTTCGCATCCGCTAAAGGCGATTATTCTTCGGTGGATATTATGAGTTTGCGTGTAAAAGAACTCGGAATAAACTGGTTTTATTACTCAAACGGAAGCGAGGATAGCCGATGTAACCGACGAAAATGTTCTCTGTTACATAATTATGTATTGGGTGAATTATCATTGTATTACAGACCACTGTTGTTGTTGTTTGTTTGAAATGGCGTTGGAAGCTACTGTTACAAGACTAAATAGGAAACCACGGTTAATTCCCAATAAGTTCATGAAAGTGCTTACAAATGAAAACCATGTACATAGGCCGACGTTTAAGCCCGAACTATGCATAGGCCACTCAAGACACGGTTACAACAATAGGTTTTTCTTAAAGAGCATGAAACGTGCTATTGACTCGTGTCCAACAACATGCCTCTATTTATTCACCACTGTAATTGTTTTTCGGTTAAATAAGATCACGCTGACCGTAGGCAGATGGTAAATCTCCGGGTTGTAATAAACTAAGAAAGTACACGGGTTATAAATATAGATAGCAATGTGTCTGTTGGCTGAACACAACAACACCTCTTTGAAAAATCACCCCCGGGCGTAATTGTGTTCTTATACGAATGAAGTATAAAAAGAGTTATTTCCCCTCATTCATGTGATCTATTTGCGAATAGGAGCTATTTTTATCGGTATTTCGGCGCCATGAATAAAAGTGGTAAAGGCACGCCAAATGATGAATCCAGAAAGATTCGAACATTACGCCAAGCCTAAATGGCATCAACCGCGATATTGCGCATTATGCCTCATGGAATATTGCCAAGTATGGAGTTTTTTCGGTAGCCGACCGCTTATGTGCTAAACCAAATGTCGAGATAAACTGAGAGCGTTCAGTCTGATGAATGTTCGATATTTTATCCAGGTGAGTGTATTTAATAGCTTTTAGTGTACCGGTGATTTTGGTGAGATATGGGATCCTCATCAAGTCTCCAATTTGAACCGCATTTCTATTTGCTATTGTAAACAAATCTAAGTGCAAGATTCCACAGAGAAATGCGTGTAACTAACTTAATGGTGAGGAAAGAGTGATTTTATTATATGAAAATTTCTTAGATTTGAACTGTGGATATGGATCTCAGTAACCAGTTAATTTACGCAGCATCTCCATTAGTCTCACTAGTTTTATGAACCCTGACCAACAGGTCGCTGACTTTGTGCAAGTTCACACACACACACACACAACGTACCGGCGAGGCAAACGGGTGTTGATGCGCAACCCCGAATGATTGTTCACGAGCTGATAAAGGCCGCGTCGTGATTATTCCGTGCCCGAGGCAGCTTGAGATAACCGGAAGACCTTTGTGTATGACATACTGATCAGTGTCTAAGAGTGTTCATGTATGTGCATGAGGCATGCAATTGGCTTGAGTTGACTAAATAAATAATGAAAAACTCAAAAAATGAAAGGATATACTGTGATAAGCCCAAAAGGAGGATTACTGTTTTGACCAACCGAACTGTTTACTGCATTGCATTATTTCAGGAACCAGTGGCTGACCAGGCATTTGCCATTCGGTTTGAATTATTAAGTGGTTCTTTCCCTCACCCTCTATTGCAGCCATTCCCTTTAATATTCAACATTACGTACATTGAACACAAATCCGATAACTCACGTAAGGAGGGTTTCACATACATTTACAGTCTAAACAATCAGTTCAACAGTGATCTCAGAGTCGACAAGTGTTCCAGTCGATACCTGGACAAGGAATGGAGATATTGTGACGAGTAGATTGGTGAAAACAGATGTACAAGTGACAAGAGGAAAAAACAAATTCTGTAAATTGGGAACTAAATAGATGATTGTATTGTGGGATTGACAGGGAAGTAAAAAGTGTTTTTGGTGTCTAACTGTCATTGTTTCTTATGGTCATGGCAACCCAAAGTTTTTACCAGGTCATGCTGGTTGCAAAATCCTGATTTTGTAAGATGGACTGCTATCACTTTGGCCGTCGTGAAGGACTTTGTCAGTAACTTTTGGATTTAATTGGAGGTTGTTGGAAAGATAATGTTCAACATAACTTCCTTATCCATTCTGTCTTCGTCTCCAATCGGTTACTGTTTATAGTCCTGACACTTAAATTGAAATGAGACTGATCGATGTTTTAATATTCATTTAGACAAATGTTGAATCGCATATCGGATATTGCATTGTATTTTATTGTACTACATTGAATTAAGGCTTTGGCGCGTTATATACAACCTTTCAGCCAAAAATAGACCACCGTTACGATTCTACAAAAAGGAGGGTTGAAAGTGAGACGTAAAACGTGCACAAACATGAGCCAACTACAAAGTATATTAGAAAGCTGAGAACGAACACTTTTCTTGTCGGTCAGTATCCGGGCAAGATAGGGTACCAAATAGGGTCTGTAAATGCAAATAAGCGAGTCCGGATAAGTTAGTACTTAGAACGGTTGGAGGGGTGGGATTTGCGTGCACACAGATCAATTTGTAAGGGGTTGGTGCAATAAAATCGGATATTGTCACACAACTTCAAGCAAGCATCAATAACTCGAAATCAACGTTCATCGACCCAGGGAAAATTACACGGGAGCAGTAAAGCGTTATAAGGAGAATTACTTGGTTGAACAAAAGCGTCCATTACCGACACATCAGAACAGAAGTGGCGCAATCTTCTTATCTGGAAAGGGAGAACTTTCAGCTTAAGAGCAACAGTTTGGGAATGTGAGGACCAGCAAAGGTTACTTCCAAACGTGATACATAGCTAACCGTGCTCATCGGCTTTTCCTGAATCTGTACATTGTCGGAAGGAGATGAGGAACGATTTGGAGTAAAAATGTATTCGAGGCGCTTTTCGGGATTAGGATCAAGTTTGTGTTATATTCAACCAGTTCTGATTGGTTAAATACAGAAACATATATGGCGATATCATCAGCATACTTAAATTGTCGTACAAGGGGAGTAATGGGTAAATGAATGATACAATTCGTCGAAAGATAGAGTGATAGGACAGCCGCTTGAATACACCTAAACTGTTGAGTGATGCAGTTGACATCCAATGTAGCGCAGTTATGCTTATATGCAAACTGATCAAAGCCATCTAGATTGGCGAGAGATAACTGAATGTGATGCAGAGCTGATCGCTTCATCAATTTCAAACCAGTGGAACTCAGTGCAATTGGTCTGAAACGCTTCGCTGTTGTGGCCTTGGACGTTCCTTGAAGGATGGAAGTAACTCTTACTGGCGCCAGCAATCCGGAATAGTTCGGAGTTCGAAGGATAGATTAGCTATGCGCGCAAAAACGTGAGACAGTGACAGGTAGGACTCAGTGCTTGAACTAGTTGAGGTCAACACCCTGAGGGAACACATGTTTATACATCTCACTAGAGGGGATGGGATGAAACGAAGATGGAGTGTTCGGAATACTGGAGACAATATAACTGGGGTATTTGTTGGGCGAAAAATGAATAATTGCAGCATTCGGTTTTCAGTATCAGTAGAGGGACTGGAAAATACTTTCCTCTGCCTGATGAGTAGATTGAGTTCAGGCCACATAGATCAACAGTTCCTCGTGCAAAAAAATGACTAGCATAAAGGGCATCCAACTGTCTTATTTCAATTT
>UZAN01039382.1:0-125107 GCA_900618425.1 Echinostoma caproni | reverse complement strand
AAAGCATAATAAACACCTTACGTTGATCACCAACACATTGTGTGTGGCTTACCTGCTAGCCTAGAATCAATCATATATTTATGTATTGCTTATCCGTGCACAGATACATATTCACCCTTCGGGATCCTTGAAGCATTTTCTGCAATAGACTTGACTGAACCCTGCACCCGTCAAGAACTAAGAGAAGCAATATACGCACAATTGTTACTCCAGTTTTAAAGTTTTTGGGTACACTCAAAAGATGAGGTTATACGCATCCTGCATGAAGAGAACGCGTTCTACACTTTTGCACTTTTGCTAGATTCCTGCATGCGTACATTCATGCACCCGCCGAAAAAGACATCCTTTGGCATGTTTTTCTTTTTTTCGTCGATGATCACATAACAGAATACACGCATTCATGTTCACGAACTCACATGTACACACACACGCGTTAAAGCAAAATCAATGAGGAAGGCAAACGGTGATGGGATTTGTTTCACACGACTGGAACATTTCTGAAAATTAGCCATGAATATTCCCTAACAAAAAATGTTGCGTGAATCGACGCCTGAACCAGTCAATGTAATCGGTGCTATAAAGAGAGACAGATGACTGCCTAGACTAAGTAAATAATTGGATGCATGTATAGTAACCGAACGAGCAGAAGATGAATTTTGACTATATACGGTATGGTTAACCGTACCGACATTTTGCATAAGTCAGTGTGTCAATTTGGCATAGCCAAGTTCTTCGCATATTTTACTCTCATAGTGTTAATGGTGCCGTATAAAATCGATACAGCATCAGCTTATCTCGTCAGATTCCAGTTATCCGCCTGAAGTTCACTCCGAGAGTCATTAGAGCCGCTATTTTTCGGGGAGGTATTTAACAGAATTCGGACTAACCTGATCTATTAGGGTAAGGGGAAACGGCCGATGAAAGAACGAAAGCGTCCGTACCACGCAGCTCTATCTATGATGGACAGCGAGCCCTAGTAGTTCATTTTTTCTAACAGGGAACATCCATGTCTAGGAATATGACGTGAGCGTTTTCTGGTCTACGTTATGTCATTTTAGTTTTCGAATGGATGTTGTGCAGCTGCAGACTTCGTTATTCTCTGTTAGGTTACTGTAAATGGGTGGGCCATCAACATAAAAATACTATTGACCCAGTTACGACATGAATATCTAATTATCTTGGGTTCCTGGTGAGCTGCAAACAGACAACACATCTTTGCCTGATTAGGCAGTATGAAGTCATAATTATCCATTCAATATTTTCTCTCCCTCGAGATATCATTCTGGTTTCAACTGGGCATTTGGTTTGAAGTTTGAAAAATATTACTAAAGTGAATTCAACTCGTAATGATTGACAGAATAAATGTATATAATTGGCGAACTTGACATCATTCTTCCAAATAATCCTTCGCGATGTTACATCGGAAAGAGGCAAGTATTTTTCCCATTCACCAAATTTTAACTGTCGCACAGAATGAATAACTTTCCACAACCCTTCCAATAATGAAATAAAATGTACCGTAGCATTTTTCGTCGTAGAGTAGTATTTTAACAGAAGCCTTTCACTGATATACTAAAGCTTGAATGTATTGAATGTATTGAGTGTATTCTGGAAACTAAGTTTACTCGCATCAGATGAGCGGGAAACGGTAATTCTATTAGATCATTTGTTAGTCGTAAATCATCAAAACTAAACATTATCACAGGGTTCTTTGAAGCAAATTGCGTTGGTATCAAAGATGAACTGGCGTGAAAACACTGGGCTCTAACATAGTGCTAGGTGCGTCACTTTTGATTAAAGCGACATATTCGTTCAACTAATTTGACATATGCTTCAACAAAGTTTTCACTTCACCATCGAGGTTTTCTACTGAGTCCAGCAGCTTTTTGATGTCGAAGGAACCCTTTATTTTTTTGTGCCAAAAGTTAACAATGCGCATTCCATAAATAGAAATTCAGACTGCTCTGAGTTTATTTGGCTTATTTTTCTAGCGTTGGTCATGTTCAGATTGTCAGAGGACTGTTCTAGTTTAAAGAGTTTAGGTGGACATTATTGCTATCTTTGTATCGATTATTGTTTTATTTATATGTATATACGGAGAGAGATGTGTATAAAAGGCGTATTGCAAATCTGCACTCGGCTATGGGCTATCTGGTAGTGTGCGGTTTTCCAACTGATTCACAAAATTGTCCACCGACGATGCAGGAGGCTAATAAGGATATCAATGAAAATGTGTTCGTCTCTTTTTATTTATTTAATGCATATTGGTACGGTTAATTTCAACAAAGGCTTCCGGTCAATCAGAGGTTACCTAGGAAAATACAAAAACCGGAAGACTGGGAAACGGCAGAGAGATTTGACTTCCTAACCTTTACCTGTCTGGAATGGTAACAATGAACGAATGACCCTTGGCAGCCAAACATTTGGGGACATTTAACAAGGAGAGTTATCGTTCCTGTTTGGCCTAACTACAACACTTCATTGATTCTGCTTCACAGAACTGACGTCCATCGCGTTTAGGATAATTGTACCGACTTGTCTATATGTCGCACATGATGAGCTGATTAAATAACCAGACTGGTCCTGTCAAGTGGATAACATAAGCGCTCTAATACTGCGATCCATTTTATTCCCATTTTTAGCTCTCATTTTCCTATTGCATGATGCTAAAACTTTGGTAAACACAACTAATCGATTATCAAAATAGAATAGGTTTTCTGTTGCCGACTGGTTTGTTCGATCTTCTATCCAGTTACCGACAGCTTGCTCATGACTGTCCGTATGCTGTGTCATCATCCGGTTTGACGTGAATGCCAATAACGGAACAAACCGTTTATAAACTTCAATAATAGTATACGATCTACAAATAGTATTGAAATGTATCAGACAAAATATGACCGTTGAGATTGGATTTTTCTACCCGATTCCCTACTTTTTTCCGTCACATGAAAGAAAAGCTTAACTGATTGCAGTCCTTATCTGGTCTCATTTCTTGCGGTTATCACGGGGACGATTTGAATGCGCGTGACCTTGGTTACCAAGGTGACTTTAGATGAACCCCAAGATTCCGGCATCAGTTGACCAAATAACAGGGNACAGGGAAGGCTATTCAGTCGACATATTGGTTAGTTGACCAATTCGTAATTGCGGTTGTGTATTAACTAACCCATACGTTATAGGTCATCTATACAATTTACACTGCATTGTAACTTAAGTCTTGTAGAGAAGCGATGCGGACCCATGTGTGAATGTTTAAAGAAATCTGTCCTCACTACTTTTGAATACCGAGGCTAGCAAAAGAATCTACCCAAAACGTATCACGCTAATCCAGTTGGATGAATTATCACATGATAATGGTATATCTATTTACAACGAAGCCTGAACTAATTTCAGCCTAGCTCGCGTTCAGCTAGTCCCAAGTGGAAAAACCTTATCAAATTAAAAACGAATCACTCATCGATGCAAACCAAACACGTCCTTTTTCTCCAGCAACCTTTTCAACGACGAGTGTCCGGTATGCGCTGAGCCTTGACAGACGCAAATCAGTTGATTTGCGAGGAGAAACGTCTAAACATGTGTAACCGATCATCTATGATCACCTACGATCATTTGGTTGGCAATCGAGGATTTCCAACTCTAGGCACAGTAAATGGGACGAAAGAGATGAACACTAACGGTAGAAGCTGTCCAGGAAATTGGATTATCTCGCAGTACGCTTTCTATCACTAATCCACCGCACTTTGGATGATGACTCAAGTTTTGAGTACTGTTTACTTTTAGTATATTTTTATTAGCCTGCGGAGTTCCAAGGTGTCAGTTATCCATATCAGGACTTTTCGTTGAAACTTAAACTAGAAGTGCACGATCGTATTGCTAATGGAACTTCAAAGGCCCAAATGAGATGCCAAAATCACTCTACATACACGTCCTATGTTGTGGAATCTCTACCAAAACGAGTGACAACAGTAAACAATCATCGAATAGGAGGTACTGCCGTTTGAGTAAATTAAATAACATAATCTGATATAGGCTATCATTTGCGCACGCACTCAAGCCATTCCCTATATACATGAATTGAGTTGGAACACCACTAGAACAGTACCATTTATGGACATTTGCATAATTGCAGTAGGACAATTTCGCAAAACGTTTAGTTGCGGTGGAGTGATATGAAAGGGCTATGGGAGAAAGAGGTGAGCATTGAATCAGTAACGTAATGAAAACTGATCAACTGAGAACGATAGAAAGTTATACAAAATGATATAACTTCTCATCGAGGTAAAACCGGAAATGGATGATACTGGTACAGGAGATTATTCAACTTATCATTGGCACATAAACTGCGTTGAGAGATTTATGTCGTATACAAATAAAAAGGATGATTTGTCAACGCGAAGAGTATGGAATTGGGTGCGATAACTGAGAGACAAAAGGGAAGAGTGTGGATGGAATGGAAGAGGATTGTCATGGCAGTAGCAACTGTCGCATATAGTCCTTTTAAACTCAATATCAGGCTTCAAACCGCTAATTACGAGCTGCTAAGAGAACCCAAGGCTACTTTGCTGGCAATTCGCTACGAACATACTGTTGATTTGTAACCAATGCAGGACAATTTCTCAGTCACTATTTAACACATACTGAATTTTACAGAATGCTGATTGCATGATGGCAAATAGTTTACTTTCTAGTCAATCTATTTAGTTTATTCATGGATCACCGGTGAGATCCAAATTTTTCGTCCGTAGATACCTTCAAAGACTCATAACATTCAGACGGAAATGTATTTATGGACGTTATTCCTTACGCAAATCAATAGCTAATTCTCACTTTACCTCTTATTTCGTTGATTTTCCTTTTGCGTACGGCTCCTTTAAACCCAGCCCTGATGAATTTGACATTCTTGAGAATTGGCATTTTCCCTCCGTATCGATTGCATCCCGATTCCCATGAAGCGTCCATAATCCGTTAGCACATCATTCATGGAAGTGCACTGCCCCCTCCCCCCATGGAACGTACTACACAGCGAAGGTCAGTTGTGTGAGGTTGGTGTTTCCGACAGAGGAGTCGTTTAAACAAACCGAATAATGCGATGGAAATGTCAGTGATAACCAACAAAGAGCACTGAGCAGCTGTTTCGTCCTGTTTCGGACTCGTCAGCAGTGTGTACTTTTTCTGTCCCTGTCAGGACTCGAACCGCGATCAGTCGAGTCGGAATTTTAAATCCTTACCGATGAGCTACACGGTCGACGGTTATCACCTTGTGCGAGTGGCTCAATCTGAACAATCTACTGGGCTAAGCCAAATAATACTCAGCAGAATCTAAGCCGGATAGCCGAGTGATGATGATATTGCTTTCCAGGCAATATGTTGCAGTAAAAATATTACAGATGGAAATTCGTTTCTTCATACGTATCATTATTATTGTGCGGATAATGTGCTCTCCTTGAGCGCTTTTTTGTTTTCTGACAAGGCACGAGCGAAAAATCACCGGTTTCCATTTTGTTATTTTCATGTTTGCCAAGTCTTCTGGCTTGTTATCAACTCCTGCTGTTCATCTATGAACCGATTAGATCGATGCAAAACTTTGGGCACCGCGTGTTTTATTTGCACTCGGTTTTCGTCGGGGTTGCTAATACTACGAAGATACAATTGCGGTTTATTGTTTAACAATGGAACCATTTTGCAGTCGGATTGTTTGAAAGCATATCAAGTTAATTGGTGAAAGGTAGTAGNCCATGAGGTCTGTGGCTGATTCGGATACCACCTACTTATTGAATCTAAAACGTTATTACTCAGTGGCTAGTCAGACTCAGTTGGATTGTCATAAACTAACACATATGAGCTGATCTGTTGACCGAGTACACTTGTTTGTTCTATACGTGATAGCAATTTGTCCCAAGAATTACTCAACTACGTGTTTATGAACATGAATGTCCCTCTATCGTTCCATCAGTCTCGTATGTAGATGGTTTTAAATCGGGACAGATTCTGGGAAGCAAATGTACCACAGATTATTTATATTGTGTTAAAAAACAAATTTTGTTATGGATAAATTACAAAGCTAATGCTTATTGAATCCCATGGGAACTGTACACACTAGTTTCGGTTGGTAGCATGAGAAACAGCAAAGTATAACGTTCAGTCATGTGTGCTGAACAGTTGGGTATTCCAATGCTTCACTGAGTCGGGTCTTGAATGACCCGATGGTTGTAGCACAAACAATTTTAATTGGAAGATTTACAGATATTCCCAAAGCTGACACTGAAAGAGTAATGTCTGCAATCTCTCTTAGCGGTCTCTGCCGACTCTTTTGGAGTAAATATTTAAACGGATGTCTCCTGAGATGACCATTTCTGGATAGTGTTAGTTAGGTGGTTAGAGTGATGTAGTATTTCATATACGAGGATGGTGAGTCTGTATGCGACGGTATGCATAATAATAGAATCCGAGAATATTTGACCATTTCGCTTACTGTTCTCCGCAGACGTTTGATTGCCTTTTGATGGCGACTAACCGTACATTCTTAAGCTCTATGGTATACTGGGTGAGTAGTGTAATATACGCTGATATCAAACGGGCCAATAGGTCTTTGAATGATCCAGAAACACGTTTTACTAATCCACCTTGTTTTAAGGCCTTGGATGATGCACTGAATCAGTGTGGAACATTTTGGATCCTCAACCTTTTCGTTTTACGCAGAAGATAATGACTGACGTGGCCGAAAGCACCCCTTGTGACATAAAGATGAACCTTGCATTTCGTAAAGCCAAGGACGGCCAGTATGTTATTTAACCATGTTAGGAAAAGGTAAGGACCAAGTACGGATCGTTGTGATCCCAATTGAGAAGCATTAACTCATACCGATACTGCACTATGTTGAAGAAATGCCCCAATCTAGTCAAGGAGAATGCCTCAAACACCGTAGTTATGCAGCTCTTGCGGCAGTATACGATGCTTAACCCCGTCAAAAGTGTTGGAGAAGTTCAACTAGACCATGTCTACTGCTTTCCCTGCGTCAAATGAACTTGTTCACTCATCCCGTGCAGTTAATAAGCTTAAGGTGGACTATTGTTTTCTTAAAAGCTCTTGTTGGGGCGCTGAAAGAATGTTATACTTCTCGAAATGTTCCATCAGAGGATCAGCAACAACTGATTCCATTACTTTTCACATGAGAGGAGGAAGTTAACTGGATGGTCGTTCGCAGAATCACTTCGGTAATCATCTTTGTAAATGGATGAAATGATTCCGTATTTCCGGGAATGAAGAATCAGTGACTTGTCGGAAACACTTTGGCATAGATGGGCGATTATTTCAGTTATGTAATTTGCCCAGGATGATGGAGTTTGTGAGCGGATGTTGTCTTCCTCCGGCGATGAATTCTGCGCAGCCCCAATTGTTTGGCATTTACTGTTTCACATTCGAAGGTAACGGTAGCCTACATTCTCTATCTCCTACCCGGATCTCTATGTGACTCCTTTTTTCGATGTGTAACGATTCATCTATGTAAACATCCTATGGGACAAGAGAAGCACCAGCTTGTAAGCTATTCCCATAATAAAACTTTGACTTTGACTTTGGTAGTCAATTGCGGGTGTGGGACACTTGGCAGAAGTCATTGTAGTGTCAATTTGATTTTTTACTTGCACCAAATACTGTCTAGAACTGGATCTTTAGGAATTGTGCTGCTTTAGACGCGGTAGTGAAAACGCGTCCTGTATGCCTTGAGGCTGGTACTTCGTATTTCATTCTAGTGATGACATTGATATGTCTATATAGGAGCTTTGGATGAGAAATAAATTTGTGCCAGCGTTTCTTCAAACAACCGCTTATCCTCTCACACTAATTAAACACAAAGGTTTCTCAACATGGCCGTGCCAATAATTGTGTTATCGCTGGGGCGTTGGATTTTTCCATCGCACACTACCTGAGGATATACTTCCTATCAATTACTGTGACATTATTGGTTAGATACTTCGTACTCCGTTTATTTTCAATACGAGTATCCGTGACAGAAATCAACAACTCGTCCTTACGTGCTGTTGCTCGTTTAGTGAGAAATAAGGTTAAACAATTGCCAGAAATTCAATTGGTAAACGAAGGAACCATCGTGATGGCTGTCAAGTTGCACTTGAGAAAAGAAAGACGAGGAACTTTGGTTTCCCTATATTTTTATCGTCGGATGTCGGCTTAATTCTTCCCAAGTCATCGGACATCGGTCTTTTGATTCACTACGTAGAGTGCTCCAAAGCTGTGTACTACTGTTCCAAGAATCGTGGTTACAAAAATCAGTCGAGGACAAAATGGTTTCGATTGAAGGCTTCCATTTATTTCCTGTAGATAGACCACCAGGAAGGGGAACTAAAGGTAATGTTGTCGTCACATATGTGCGCCAGTCGTGGTGTAACAGATCGGATGTGAGGTTTTGCGCACCTACATCTCTTCAGAACACTGCTAGTTTTTCCATGTGGAATAGTGTCTCCTCGGACCACTTTTTCGTTGAAGAACCAACTTTTTTTTTGCATTCAAATGTCCACTAGTAGGAAATTCTGATCACTGTTTCATTACAGTTTTACCAATGCATGTAAGATACGTATACGACAACATCATTACCTCAATTTGATGAAATTATAATCCATGGTAGCCTGTATGGACTTACAACTACTCCCCCGATCCTCATATATTTTAGTCCACTGAGAGCACCATACGAATCATCTCAACTAATGTTATACTGTGTGCTGCCCTCAAGAAAAGATTCACCTACAGCCCAACCGCTTCATCTCTGATTCACTGAAATGTTCACAGGCTGAAAGTGAAGTGTATCGCTCGATAACTAAACTGACGATCGAATCTGTCAACTTTCATACCAGATGGTAGGTAGCCCATCTCAATATATTGTATGTTACCGTGCTGGAGAACAAATCCTGTCGCCAGCTATGGAACGGACTGAAGTTGCTCTGTGGCCGTTCAAATTCATAGACTGCTGCTTCATGTGACATCATCGAGCTCCACAGATCTTTTGCTTCAGTGAGCAATGTTGTGCAAGCATTACCGAATCCAAAAAGGTCACTTGATTTCCATAGTGACAAAGAAAAGGGTAAGTTTCGACCCATAGCTTGGTTTTCAGTATGACTTAAGACTTTTGAGCGAATTATTATTAAGCATCTATCTTCTAATTTTGATTTTTGTGATTTCAATCAGTTCGCACATTGTAAGCGTCACTTTAATTTAGATGCGATTGTTTGTCTTCCACATTCTGTTTTATTTACTTTAGACCCAAAACAAAATTGTTCATGTTTGTTTTTTGGACAACACAATCGCGTTTAACCCGGGTGACAGAAACAATCCTGTTGACACTGCCATAGCATGACCAATTTGCCGAATGACGCTGATTCATTTTTCTCAATGGTATTAGTTCTTCCGTGGCACTGTAAACCAAGGTGTAATACAAGGGGCAATTGTATCCCCTTTTCCGTTCCACATTTACATTAAAAACTTGCCAGTCACCCCAACTGTTTTCACATAACATATGCAGATGATATAGTAGTTGGTGGCGCATATACCTGCAAACCCTCAATCAATCCCATCTAGTCAGTTATAAGTTACGTTTCTGACATGGTTTGATAGGGGTTACCGTTCCTTTAAACCCCAATAGATGTATTGTGTTTTGTTTTCGATTAACCGCAGACCATCAACACTTTCTATATCACTCGTTCCCTAGACTGTACTCAATAAGCTAAAGGTTGAAAGGTTACAACACTTTCAGTATCTTCGACAGTTTCTGTTTACTGACCTAAAATGATTCTAGCACATAGAATAAATGTTTTCCAAAAGCTATAAGGCTGAACTATATATCTGAAGGTGCCATTGTACATCATTTACTTACTCTTGTGTTTTATGCCATTAGACCATACTGCCCCACATTATCTTCCCCGTTTTTTGTCTAAGGATTTCATATTGATCAGACACTCTCCGAAAAGCATCTCAAGATATGGAGCTTTACCTTTTGAGGCGATGGTTGATTCAATTGTCAACCAACACATGAAGACGTGTAACCCTCTCTGTGACTCAATCTTTTCTGATGCGTCACATTCTTTGCACTCAATGTTCTAATGCCCCATTTCAACTTCTGTAACTAGCAGTAAATTTGAAGCTTTATATACACGCACCACAGCTTTCCACAGTTCTGTTGTACCTTGGTTTCCAAAGAACAAATATCAAATGAATTATTGCACAGTCTCATATACATTTTCACGCTACAATTGTCTATCTACATTTGCTACTCGTTCTCGGTTCCTCTTCATTATTACCTATATACCATTTACCATAACTTTAAACCCATTTTTATAGCATGTATGCCAGAGCAAAAGTAATAAAAATGTTTTTCACGGAAAATGTTGTCCACAATGGATGAATAACGTGCATTCTTGACTTGACTTCATTTGAGTTACCGCAGGAGTTAGTGGTTGCAGATCGTTTGAACTATCAGCAAGAGAAATTCTTTGTTCGACTGAGAAAAGGCAATATTCGTGTAAATGATAAAGAAATAGACTCGGTTTTCGTAGCAACCCACATGAGTTCTGTTAGCGTCAATGAATCTTTTCCATGACTAGGATAGTCGTTAACACGTATGCCCGTTGGCATGACACATCAGTTGTGCAGAAGGCTGTTTTTGTAATCTCTCAAACAGGTCTCAGGTAATTAATAATTCACACCCCTTAGGATTCAGATAGCTCAAACACAGGATGCCAACTAAGACAGTCTGTCGTGCTGGGCGTCAATGTTTAGGTACGGAAATTGATGGGTGGGCGGTTACGCAGGTTGATTTAAACCATATACAGATTGGGGCCCTGTTACGCAATCACATTGTGATTTGTGTAATATCAGTTTGTCCCAACATGAATGCAAAAGCTCTCCATGGCACTTTATCGGTCGGCAAACGGTGTTTTGCAACCTCAAAAGTGCACTATGTTTTCAACATGCCTGATGAAATTTCGAAGTTCTAGAATGATTTTCCAACATCTACAAACTAGTCAGTGTTGGTGTTCTGTTAGAAAGATTTGAATTGCATCAATCTGTCTCCTGCGTATTATCGACGATATCCGATGAGTATTTGGATAAACTGAATACCGATGCGGCTAGTATAACAAGCTTCACTGGAACCGGGAATGCTGTCGTTGCAAATCGAAGTAAGCAGCAGGCTTTGTCGATCTTTGAGTTTCTGAACAAAAATGGGTCGAACCGAATAGGAAGCTCAAAGTTGAACGGCATGGACGGCATCATATACTGCTCTTTTTAATTAGCTTTTTTAATTAATTCAGTGTTGCCGTCAGGCGGAACGTGTAAAGAGATAAAATGTCGTTTTGAAGTACTGCGCTTTCCGGAAACTAAGGTTTTATGAGTTTTCAATTCAGTCGCACAGAGCACATTTCAGAAAAAGCAACAGAATCGAGAACAAGGTCGTTTTCCAATATTTTTATTCATGCTAATACATCTCAATATATATCAGTGCTTGGAAATAAAATTGTCTTGGAAAATATAAAATCACATCACGAGAAAGATTACAAGAAACAATCTCATCATGTAACCGGGAATCGGATTCACCGCGATGACATCATCCGCTCATCGAGATTACTTGTGCTACGGCGTCTGTGAGAGGTGAGGTGGGATAGCGATTGCACAACTTGTTTTTGAGCTCACAGAGGGAGATGGTGCAAACGAATGCCTACTGCATCTTCAGTGGCCAACATCCGACTACGAACCGGCCTCGATAAGCGCCCACGAGCTTTATCCAAAGAGCGGAAAGCCTCGGCAACGTCCATAGTGTGATTTGTTTCAGCTAGCTGCAAAATCACTGCACAGATGAGTAACTTACTCGTTCCAGTGTTCAGCCACGCAGGGTTACGTTTATAACTCCATTCGGGCAGTCACCTGACCAGGGAAGCTAGGTACGTTTTTCGACAAGAACCAATAAATGAGCTTACACAATGTGTTTTGTTACGTGTTATGTGTTACTCGATACGTTTGTTGCGATAACAATGATTCGACCTTGCGTTACGCAATAATTTTACGTCATTTTCTAATGTATTCCTTGAACTTTGACAGGATTGTGTGTTTTTTACCAGGTATTTTCTACTCATTCCTTTACGCTAATTAATCACCGTATCCTGAAAATAAACACACATGGAGAATTGAGATTTATGCTTTTCGATTATCAATGTGATTTCTTTTGCAGAGTGTCCTGCAATATGAATAATAAAAAATACGCACGGGTTTCCATCGTGGAGTTAGGTGTTTTAAATTTGTATTTCCATACGCAGTAGTGGATACGATTTACAGTTCCCGGTGTGTGTATTTTTGGTTTCCATTTTATTATGGTCACATCACCAAATATCAGGTTGCAGAATAAGTCAGTATTTCGGAAAAAGTTATATAACGTTGATTGTCATCAGACTGATGCGTGAAAATTCACGAGCACAGGAACTGGAACACTGGACCAATAATCACAACCACAAAACCTCGAATCGGTCGAACTTGAGTGAAAATGAGTGAAAAGTTGTTCTTATCGATAAGCAAAACAACTACATTCGTTATGTAATGGCCTGCAAAATGTTCGTGTATTCTAACGCTGCCTGCGGTCAGAACAGACAACGTTCCCCTTTTTTAAGTTTCATTTCGTGACTCAACTCATAAGTGGATTTGGTACGGTCAAACCCGTTCTCTGATGGCGAAAAAACAACCCAAACTTGTGTTTCTTTACGATACGCACTCTACACACATGTTTTGTCTGTTTCGTGTTTTTCGTTGTCTGAGGTACTTGAATAACCATGGTTCTTTCAATAATCACGTAATCCAACCGATTCGAAGAATGTGGAAGCAGCAGATGACCGTAGGTGGACTTTTCATGTTTAGTTTATAACCAGAGCAATAACAACTGATGTAATGATGATGAAACATTTTGTAAAAATGTCATGTATTCAT
The DNA here is from genome assembly GCA_900618425.1 of Echinostoma caproni. NCBI lineage: Eukaryota > Metazoa > Platyhelminthes > Trematoda > Plagiorchiida > Echinostomatidae > Echinostoma > Echinostoma caproni. The sequence continues at coordinate 112,129 of UZAN01039382.1, read as the reverse complement.
TTTACTCTAGGAACTTCCATGTAAGTGTAAACAAGCCTCACAATTCAGCTGTTTTGTGATAGCTAAACAGCTGTGAACAAACCTATTCATGTGGGATTTTCATTAGCTCAGGAGGCATTTGAAATGAATAAAGTCAAAGAATACTGACTACTCAGCAGGATCTCAGGATGTTTCCGATAATCTTAACACCGGTTAACTCAGATCTTTTACCTAGCTTTGTTAGCTGGATTCTAGAAGCTTTTGTAAACCCTAAACAATTATTTCGTCTTTTGCCAAAAACAGTAGGCTATTCGATGACTTTTGTAAGTTAGCGAGACATTTCCAGGTCTGAACCGAACCTTGATAAAACAATGAACTTGTCGGTTGGTCCGGTTTTCCTCCGATGTTTATTTGTACGTTTCTACCCTAAATACATTGGAAAGCGTAATTGCGTGAGGAAAATTGTAGGCAGTCCTAGTTGAAAATATGTTTGAAGAGTTTGTTTTCATTTTTCATTTTACTTACGCTGCTTTCATTCAATGTGTATGGTCCCCATCACTGCCCTCTGCACATTCCGTATGCGACTGCTAACGTTTGACCAATCTTTGGTTTTACCCGGTTGAATGCTTTTGGCGTTCACGGTTTTTTCATCGCTCGAGTAAGCATTTTACATGCTTCATTTTGCGCATAGCTGACGAGATGTCATGTAGCAGTTTAATTTGGGTTGTTCTGTAACTTTTGCTTGTTTTTCTTGTTACTAAAATTTGAAAGAAGTATAATAGATTGCACTTTTCATAGGACGTAGATCGGTCAGCTCAATTCATTGCCACAATTGTTGGTTTTATTTGCGAGAAGAAACTTGTGATAAATGTTCACTAGCCGTTTATCACACATCTTAAACAAATTCTAAACCAGAGATTCTTTGGAACTTCCTAGGAAATATGTTTGGCTCATTATGCTACTGACGTGCATTGATATTGATATTGTGCGTTGTCCAAAGATATTCGATGTCACCGTAATCCAAAGGTATGTAGCAAATCGCATCTCATTTACGTATTCCGATTACCAAATTTTACAATTTCTCTCTACTTACGGATACTTCTACGACCCTTCAATGGCCTTGCAATATCTTTGAAATCCGTTATGCAAGTGACATCTGAGAAAATGACGTTGAGCTCGATGAAAGGCCTCATGAATTTACGGTGATATTTGGGTTACATATATGAGAAACCTATTAAAAACATTGCTGACAGCTTCCAAAACGGAAATCCTCGAATTCGTTGCTTATTTGAGTTTGAGTTTATTTGGGTTAAGATATCACCGTAAATTCACGGGGTCTTCCATCGAGATCAACGTTTAAATATAACTGATTCTAACTCAGCGGTTAGTGTTAAAATGGAATTGGTCACACCAAAATATTACAACGCATTAAAAGGAACAATCCAATATCAAGTGGTAAGTAATGATTAGAGAGTGATGCAAAAACGATGTAAAATTTAGTAGCTGATTTTGCTATTGGGTGGTCCTTGCGGTTCGCACATTTCTTCGTTGATCTAGCATGATAACCTACCCAGTGGGTCGGACGATCATACACCCTCTGAAACAGTTGGATTAGCTTTTGGTGACTCCAGTACTACGCTATGATATGTTGACACGATGCAAATCGCTGGAAAAGTAGTAGGTTTATCATAGGCAAAGTTCGAAATCTTCACGCGATTCATAAAAATGATTGCTCAAATCCCGTAAGAGCAGTCCACCGAATAGTTTGCTGACTGTTGTGAAAAACCAGCTGTTCATATTAACACAAGATTTGGAAAATTTTTAGTGAATAACAAACGAGATTCATAGTCTACGATATTTCATTCAGCCTGTTTTGCATTTGCTCAAACGTCGTTGAACTCGGCCGAGTATCCCGACTTCATTTTCGTTTTAGTAAGGAGAATAACACCCAAACCGTGGCAACTGAATCCGTTTGCTGTTGTTGTCCACATCCTGGTGTTACCAAACTAAACGTGGGTCACATTGATGGGCACGGTGTTCATTGTGCTGTCAAACCCATGCTGATAATCCCTATGAAAGCGCTCTGTAACACTGAGGCCTCTAAATAGCAACTAGAAAAGAGACTGATGGTATTAGGTAATGTCCGCGGTCATTTACTGCTAATCTATAGGGCTAAAACAACACATATTTACATTTTGCTCACATATGTCTAATACTGCTGATGATAAACACTGCTTAAACGTCAAAAGATGATTCCTAATGGCCTTCGGAATACTTCAGATGTTTAGTTGTTCAGTCGGTTCGGAAGCGTTCAGACCAAATCAAGTTATTCTTAGTTACTTGAGGGATATCTTATGAAAGTGAGAAAGAAAATTGTCTAATCAAGGATTCCGACAGAAGCCAAGTCCGCCAGTATAGCTTAATTGTGTGACTGTTACCAAGGTGAGTGAAATTTTTTTTAACGTTTTTAATGTTTCGCAGCGGAGAAGCAATGGTTTCAAAAAGTTAAAGATACGTGCTTAATTTACTATAGTGCAAGTGTACTGTTTTACAAGATTATATCAGCTGGTTCTCAATGAATACGACAATTGCTCTGTTACATCAAACAAACGCATTATATTTCTCTACCGAGTACTATATTGAACAAACCTTGCTGTTTGTTGCTAAATTGATTGGTGAATATATTCATTATTCGTACAATGTTGAAGCACCTAAAGGTCCCCACGATAGTACTTATTGATATGTTTACTTGAATGCACCATAAAACTGGATAGTCTGAATGGGCACCAAAGTGTATGTGAAGCTGTATTGTGACCATGGAGGTGTTTAGATAGGGTATTGCTTTATAAACCAAACGGCAGGCTTTCTGGATGTGTATGATGACTAAGTGCGAGCAGGTCCCCCATAAAAATGTTGAATTTCGTCAATACAATTTCAAGAGTAACAAAAAGTGCCAATTGAACGTTCATTTTTCTCGGCGATCTCGTATCGATACAATAAACTGTCTTTGCTCTTCTGCGGGGGTAAATGAATAGTAATTGTGGAGTTCGGTTTCGACCATCGATCCGTCAATACAACAATACGAAGCAACTGAACTCCGAAAACGTTTGGAAATACTCTTCCAATAAATTGTATTAAATTTTTCTCATATTCTCCTCTATAAACTTATTGAGTCATTGCTTTTCATGTGAAAAGTCATTCCGGCTATTGATCATTTTTACCTGTCTCCAGTCGCCTGCTTTCAGTTTATTGTATACAGGTTGTGCAGCTGCTGTCCCTGATCTTATCCAACCGAAAACTCAGCAAAAAGGCCATCAACTTAAAGCTTGCGTTCAAAAGTAACCGCATTTACAATGATGTGCGCCATAAATTGAAGTCAGCTACAGACCATTCATTCCGAGCTGCTCAACTCAAATGCATTGCCTCTTCTCGCGGAATTGATCTGGACAAACGTAAAGATGGCTGCTTTCATCTCACACACTGCACACCAGTTCACTCACAGTTGCGGTGACGCATACAAAATTAGAACAAACCGCCAGCTCATAACGGATGGCCGAACATATTCCAATGTGGTTGATGAAATCGATGACGCCGCCGATAACTGATGGCTTAACAACCTTGGCAACTTGTCATTTCGTTTCAGTGTGAGTCGTGTTCGTGTCTCACTTGACCGTTTGGTTCACAGCGTTTGTATTTCTCTCTCTCGCAGATTGTCAGTGAACCCAATCCCTGAAGAACCTCCTGTCTGTCGACGGTTCCAGCCCGCACCGAGACTCGGCTCACATTGGGTTATCTGGCGTATTCGTTCCCGAGGGACACCTTGCTGCGCACACGTGGCAAGCAAATGCACAATGTTCAAATGATCACAGGAGATCTAGAGCATCTGTTGCAAAACATCCCATGGCAACAACAAAACACAGTGAACAGCAATTCGTCTTCCGAATCCCTATTACGCAATCGCAATGCTAAATGCCTGGCAATTAGTGATGTACTGTTTATTCCATTACATTACCCGACCTTATGCGCGCCAACGTGTTTGGAGTTGACCTTCTACTTTTATATTTGGTAACTTTTGTAGGCTTGTACACGTTCGCTCACCAGAATTGATCAAACCTGCGTGCCTGTTTGTTTTAAATCAGCGACTGAGAATATTAAACAAAATGTTAACATCTAGTGACATTTGTCTTTTTCATAATTGACGCAACACTCAGCTCTGTTTTCACAACTTTGTGGTGTACGTTGGTGGTGGCACCCCGGTCAACTCGGCGATAAGCAGGCTAACATCAAGTGACGAGTGGAGATCTGGATTTCAACATCCACCAATTAGCGATTCCCAGGGAAATTACAATATGTCCTGTCGGAACACTCAGAAAATCGGTTTGGAATTTACAAGCTCGACGAAAAGGTAAAATGGAATTCAGTTTACTACCAGAACCGACTTTCAGTATTTTGTCAACGAACAGAATCCACGACTTGTTCAATTAATTTTCTCTCATCGAACCAACGACCCAATAGTAAAACCTCAACATTCTGCCCACGGTCGCGATGCCGTTCGCACTTAGTTTTATAGATATAGGATGAGAAGCCTCAAATAAATAACCGTGTAACGTTGTGAATGTCTCTTTTTGTTTGAAAACCCCATGGTATTCGTTTGACCAATTTGGTTGTTTAGTACAGTCAGCCATAGCAGATTCAAGAAAAAAAGCATCAGCAAATATAAGTAGGAGACGCGTGAACCACGTTTCGACCACGATTACATTTTGTTCATTTCAAGGTGCTCATGAATAGGAAAGGTGCATTTTTAAATTCCACTTCTCGCCCCATTGATATTGATTAATCTTAACAGACGTGCCAGCTCTGTTGGTTTCGCAGAATAGAGGGAAGTGTGGTGTCAGTGTTTCAGTAAAAACTAAAAGCTCTTTTGCATCTCTCCAGGTGTGACTATTACCACAACGGTTTGTTTCGATGAATAACCGTTTCCGGAAAATGCTTGCTTGTTTAGTGTCAACGGCAACAGTTGCAACGGGAGAAACATACCATTCTGGAATTCAACAACAAAATCATTTTCGGAAACAAACAGTGAGCCACTGATGATAATTGGACTATCAGAACAATATATGCGGTGATGAGTGGACTCCCTTTGAATTATATACTAGGATACAGAAAAACCTCAAGAATGTAGCCAAAACTTCTGGATAGCTTAGTGCAGCAATTCGTGAAGTATTGGTTTTAGATACTTTTACTGGCACTTCAAAAGACTCTCATTGAACACACAAAGGGGAAATTCAGGCGTTTGTAGTGGAATTGGAACACATCGTCCGGGTGATAATTTGGTAACGATACCACTGGGCCACCACCGCCCGGGTGGGGTATTGATATAGATGAAGAATTTAGGAAAAAGATAGTAGCAGAGCCGAATAAAACAATAATTATTGCCAGAGTTTAACATTTAGTTTAATTTCTTATATCGCTGATATAAAAAAGGAGCACATAATGCAATTGGGTCGATTAATCATAGTGAACCTACTTGCACACGCGAACATGCATTGCTCAATATTCAAGGATAAGATCAGTTTCATGATCTGTGGGTTGATTGCGTAAAACCACTTTGTGTGCATAAAGTCGGGTGAAACACTGTTTTATTACCTGCCAACATTTTAGTATTGTGATCCTGTAATAGTAGTCCGAAAGACAAAATAACGTATACTGTAGGGCTTGTGGTCACCATATCTTTTTTGTATGTCGTAATCGTCTGACCATCGATTATCAGTTGCGTCATCCACTTCGCAAGCCAATTCGGAATTTGTTCGGCCGTGTTTTGATAGGTAACGGTTTTTTCCTCCTATGATAGACAGAACCACTGTACCAGCCCTACCAATACGTGCTCATATCAGTACACCCCTGCGAATTACGATTTTGAAGTGGGATGCGGTTCCTTGAAGTTGGAGAACTCTGAAAAATATAAATCATTGAATAAAATGATTCGTCTTTATTATACTACACAGCATCGGGTGGTGAACAGCTGATATACACCCTCAGCGCTTACGATAACCAAAAACAATTCCGGAAACTTAAACTGGTGATGCACATTATACTCGAATAGAATAGGCGCAGTGTTCAGTCGAAAAAGCGAGGAACTACACCCTTTCCCATCAAGCTTTAGCCAAAATCCGTGGTCCTTTAGCCTCAACGCACACAATGCAGCCACGCCGCAGCAGGCGAGTCAGATCAAAAAGCATCGGAATAATCTGAAGTCAACAAATGTTGAAAAAAATTATTTTCTATAAATTATGATGCTGCAAAGCTTGATGAAGAAATAAGGTGTATGGGTTGCATGCTGTAAAACATGTGGACCGGAGAAGGTTTAAACGATATACCTGTATCGTCAAATCATTTGAAACACCTCGTGCAGCTTCAGTGTTTCTGAATAACATGTGATATTCCAAGGAGTAAAAATCCAAGTAAAACTCAAACAATATACTGTTTTGCATTCACAAGCCCTGAACTAAATCAGAAGCTATGTGCTTACCGTTATGTATATCCACTTAAAGTGAACTCTTTTTTTGACATATGGGTGCATTAAAAGGTCGAGAATAATAAATACTGTTGACACATACCCTTTTAGAACACCGTTTCCGAAGAAGCTGTAGACAAACCCGTAATAAGTAAACCTCGACCGTGGTAATTATGATATACGTTGCACCGTTAATAAACTGATGATATGGGAGTGTACTTTTACGAACGCTTTATTATCCTTAGCACGTACGCAAAACAATGTATCGTTTGAGTTTCATTTGAGATTTTTACTCCTTGGAATATCACATGTTATTCAGAAACACTGAAGCTGCACGAGGTGTTTCAAATGATTTGACGATACAGGTATATCGTTTAAACCTTCTCCGGTCCACATGTTTTACAGCATGCAACCCATACACCTTATTTCTTCATCAAGCTTTGCAGTATCATAATTTATAGAAAATAATTTTTTTCAACATTTGTTGACTTCAGATTATTCCGATGCTTTTTGATCTGACTCGCCTGCTGCGGCGTGGCTGCACTGTGTGCGTTGAGGCTAAAGGACCACGGATTTTGGCTAAAGCATTGCGTGATTTGACTGAAGGATTACGAGTCGAGGCTAAAGTACTTCGAGTTTTGGCTAGAGCTTTATTGGAAAAGGTGTAATCGCACCTAACGTTATAGTGGGATGATTGAGTTTACACCCGAAACCTTTAAACAAAGAACGTCAGTGTTAGCAACGTGGAAATCTTGGACACATTATGACAGCGCTTGCTCCAACGAAAATCATTTTTTACTGAGTCAGAAGACGCCTACTACACCCTTTCGGAAGTATTGTGTATCAATAATTGAACCATATGAATGTTGATTTATTATAGCCCACTCCCCAGAATCAATGCCAACAGTCTGTTGTGATCAACTCCAAAGAACAAGGATGGCTATTTACTCTGTCCAAAGCATCATTTTGCACTTACACCATTTCCGATTGCACGAGATCCACGAAGACACTTTCTCTTTTTAAAATGTTTACATCCAGTATTCTACGAAAATTTTTTTTTCTGAGTGCTCAACTATTAAACTGGCTTCAAATTAGCACAGGATCTCATTCTAAATTATCTGAATGCTTCTTCCAACTCTCCCTTAAAATTCCTTAAGATCGCATAGCAAACACACCAATTCGACTGCTATCGTTTCACCAGGTCATAATGTACCCGAATCCTTAGACGCATCTGCGAAATCCATACCGTGTTCTTTCTCAGATTTTTCATTCGCCATTGACTGAATTATACGTTCTTTCCTAATGCGTCATATTAGACTGTAATAAATGCGTATTGACAAGGTTGGCTCAATGTTCGACAAACAGAACTTTGCGCGATAAGTCCGGTACGAAAACGTCCAGATCACTCATGAATCATTCGACAATGTTTCAATGGGCGTTTATCTCATCCGTTTTGTTTCTCAATCACATCAGTGACCTTTCATCTAGTTTCTTGGTCAAATTATGGCAATACACTGACGAAGTATTTGTCCGCCAAGATGCTTGTGTAATTCACATTCATCCGAATCGCTCCAGCGATTTGTCTTCTGTTTGAGATTTTTAAGTTAAGCTTGAATTTACCCCCATTTATCCGGATGATTTGGATTCACGTTTGCCCTTTCACGGTCCGCCTACCGCTGTGACACTGTATCGTAAACACAGAACCTCGATCTAGGGTAGATTCGATTACATGGTGCATTTACTCGTGTGTAGATCAAATGAAGCGTGAGCTGAAAAGCTAAAAAGCTCTGAAAAACAGCAGTGCAAAGCCTTTGACCAAACTGGGTAGTGAACGCGGGAACTCAGGGATAGAATGCAAGTGTAACAGTCACGACCGAATGACAGTTGATCTTAGTGTTNTCATGTTGCTTTTACACCGTATAAAACTGATGTTTGCGATCCTTTTGCAGATAACGTACTCGAGTTAGAACTTTTCAAAGCGAGTCTTGACCCCGGAGGCTAGTACTGAGATAAGTGAGATGCGATGCCTGCAGCTAGCTCGCAAATAAGAGTTGTGCAATATCGTATAAAGGCAAAATGGAAAACAGTCTGATCAGCTTCTCGGTAATCGGATAGTAAGTGTATTTTCATTCTACCCGTTAGGTTCCGAGTTCGATATCCAGTTGAGTCGATGGACCCGCAGCAATGATCGTACCCAGTAAGGTTGAGACAGATTTTCAATACTTCCTAGCTTTTCTGTTTACACATCGTTTCCTTCATGAATGACGGAATACATCATGCAATTGCATCACCTCATCCACTACTCTCACCTATTATATGTTCCGTTTACCATTAGGAAGCAGGAATCAACAAAAGCTGAGGATGGATGTCTGACATTGACGGCTACATGAAGAAACTGCGTTGATACTCGGACATTTCAATACCGGAGAAAAAATACTTTCGTTCGATTTCATCGGTCTCTTTTCTGATTTGTTGTTCCAACGTACCCTTTTGCAGTCTTTGATAGAAACATTTAAAATGATCCGCTCCAGATTGTCAATCATCACTTGTATATGCGTGTGCGTGTGCTTTGTAGTCCTCGATGAACGATTTGAAGCACAGACCAGAATATGAAACATTTTCAAAGAGAATCCTTTTCTATGTCACTCATCCCACACATCGGGATATATTCAACTGTCGCCATGTTTTTCTCTACCGTATTTGCATCTACAGAATCTCCTCTGTTTGCCGTCTCCTTGGACTTCTACCCAATCGGATACGGGCTCGAGGCGAATATCTCAACAACATTTTAAAGCTTCGTTTCAAACCGGATTTTATGTCCCGCTCTTTTAACATGCCCAAGTGCATTTTTTGCCACACAGGTGCATGGTTGTTTACATAGAAGTCTGAAATCAATGCAAACATAAATAGCACTAGTCATGAAAACGAAATAGTTTCAAATATTTTATTGGAACTAATATAAAACCCATACAAGACTTGATTCCGACTAATTGTATCTCCAGACTCTTCTTTTACATAACGAATTCATGAACAGATATAAAAACCTCCAAAGTTTACAATTTTCTGCTAAAGTGAAACCGATACAGAATCAAGTTTCATTTTTTTATTTTCACCACATTCCTCAATCCAGGCAAAGAGAAATCCTCAAGTGCACTCACTTCAGATCCGCCTTCTTCCATTCTCCGAATCGGCTCTTCCGGTCAACTTTTTTATTCATAACTAGCCAGAGCGTAAAAGTTTTCAAAATCCTTTTTGTGCCGGTTTTCTACGGTAGCATAAACTTCTCCCCTCCCCTTTTAACTGGAAAAACACATAGACCTTGGAAACAGTTCACGAGGAACCACAATAAAACCGATTTTAACAAATGCAATGCCACGGTAACGATGGAAAATCTACTCGGATTGTCAATTCGCCGTGCACTGAATACCAGCACAATCACGGCATGGACCGTTGTCAATGCGTTTGATCGTGCCAAAACGTGAACAACGGAACAGAGAAAACAACGCGGATGAAAAAGGAACGTGCAGGACTCAAGCCGTACCGGTTTAAAGAGTTGGCAATGGGAGAGAGGTTGAGGGCAAACAGAAGTTTAACATCTGCTTGGTTGATAACAACTCTCCTCTTAAGGTTAACAACGAACATTTTTTGTACATTGACCAAACACTCTTCAGAACTAGCAAACATTTAAGGACAACGACATTTATTTCACCTCCCTAATTGCCAGTCAAAGTTTTTTGAAATTATTTTCAACAATATGGGGGTGATGTTTTGGCTAAAAGAAAGTTCGACCAAGATCAAAATCTTTTACTTCCGTCGAATAGGAAAAGGGTCAAAATCTGTTCGAAAAAAATTGTACTGTGACCAAGACCAAAATATTCCTCCCTCTGAATAAGATTGACTGTCAAGGCCGGTTCGCTGACGTTTGCCAATCTCAGCGGTTGGAATTGGTTGCAAGGCCTCTCCACCCCTGTGTGCCTGTCAACCATTTGTGCGCAAGCTGAAGTTCTCTCACTCGCATGGCTCATGCCCTCGAAATGTCCTCATCCCGCGGAATCTCCCCGATAGAACGAACACACGATCAGCCATGTGATCACGGCGGGTTTCACATGCGATACCATTTTGAAATAATGTAGAATTGGGACTTTCTATTTTCCCAAATGTGATGGTTGGTTAATAGTAAATGTGACGCATTGGTATGAATACGAATCATTAAAGCGGAACTCGTTCACCAGTCTGTATATTTATATTCTTTTCCGCTATTCCTGTTATACTTCCTCTTATCGCGTATATGTGTTGATACAAACATGGCTCTAGAAGGGGGAAGCGGCCAACCCAATGGCTGTGAGATAACACAATGACCGGGAAAAGTGGCTGGTGTTGGTTGGATTCTAAAGCACGGCCGCCAGAGTGATAAGTAGGATGCCCTAACCGCCCGGAGTTCCACTGATGAGGAGGATTCGAACTAGCAACATCAAACTCACTGCAGTGCTGGTTATCTATTATGGGAAGGAAGATTTTGGTTGAAGCGAACGGTGATGAAATGAGTCGTAAAACTCGTGAAAAATGACATCAGCCGAAGCAGTTCACACATATATTGGTTTAGTACAACTAGGTTTTGTTTCATGCGCCGGATACTTTCAAATAGTATCATTTACACCGGTGCAACATCAGCATCATCCGAGTCATCATCTGCATTTTCATCCGAGTTACCATCACGATTATCGTTATAATCATTATCAGCATCATCATCATCATCATCATCAGCAGCAGCAGCAGCAGCAACAGCAGTAGCTACTGCGTCATTATCAATGACGTCTTCGGCACTCAGCACCAAAGACGAATCTTTTGCATCCAGCTGAAGTGGCGAATATAAACGCAATTTTCAGCCGAACAAATAATTTAAATTAACACAAACAATCCACACTGATTTTTCTCACGATTCTTTTCAAGCACCCTCACCGTTTACAATCCGTAACCTGAAACTCACTCCACGTGATGAGTTGTTTATTTCCGTTTTTCTCCAATCACATTAGTGCTCCTGAATGAAAGAGCACACGTTTCCAATTTCCCAAGTCATGCACTCCAAAGGATATTTGGTTTTGTTACTTCGAAACACCATTCGCTTTTGGGGTCCAGTACAGCAGATAATTCACTGAAGAAAGCTCTCGATGAAGCCGGACATTTCGTTTTACTCCAATTTGCCAGACGACCACGTTCTACTGAGTACATTGGAGGGAGTCATGGCTTTTATCAATGATAATACCTAAGAATTAGGAACACGTCATTCTCGTACTCAGTAGTTCATTCCCTATGGCCCTGGCGAGTCACTCAACTCTTTGTGTGGCTACACGATGCTACTCGCATGTAGCAGAAACTACACCTTGGTAGATGGGCTAAATGAGTTCACAGTCTGTTTCATCTGTGTGAAGCAGATTCGGAAGCCTTCGGGGAGNCGGGGAGAGGGGGGGGGGTAGTGAGATCACAGGTTTGATCCTACGACCGGAAAAGCAACTCCAATCCAAGTACATCGTTGGTGAGATTTGTGCTACCTTGAAGGTCACACCTAGTTGGGCAAACGCTAGCGGTCTGCCTAGAAACAACAAGGTTTGCGAGCTTGGAGAAGTTACTCCTGCGAAACGTAGATGATAATTCATCAACTTAGTTTATTAGTGTTGCTCATTATGTAGCGGGAGATGCAATAAGGAATAAGAATACATTTAAGTCGATCAAGGTGGAATTTGTCCTCGTGGTAATAGTTAAACATATTGAACAAAATTGAATGTTTATCAAAAGGATACTCCTCCAGTAGTTAACCTAGCGCAACATTAATGACAATGAGATTGTGGTCAAAAGAGTTTGTGGGTATCTGAGAATAAAATCTGCTCGAAACGTGACATACTTAAGGCAGCCAGATCACGTCAACTAGTGGGTACTGAGTGAACTTCAATGGATCCCGTAAATAATCATGCTTCCAGCATCGCTGAGTATTTCCCTACGCACGGACAACTCCATGAACCGTTTTGATTGGCACATATGTACTCACCTTTGTTTCCAAACAAAGCTCCTGAATTATGCGCTTCCGCTTTATAACACTTTAATTCTCAAACAATGGTGCCACTGCTCCTCCCGCCAGTCAACCGATCGTGACCAATGTAGCTGACACCGGTATTGTGATCCAGTGACAACCATAAGATAATGCATGAAGAAATTGATTTTTGAATCCCACGATGATGTTCAACAAAATATATAATCCATATTTTTTGATCTCACTTCCACTCGTATTCACGATTGTGCAATATGTATCTTGTTCGCCGGAATTAACCGTGTATTTCAAGTGGAATCTTTTGCAGCGGTATTTCGGACTTAACCGGAAAAAGGTGCCGTTGAGCAATCTTAGAGGAAATGTCTTGATTGTTCATGGCTCCAGGAATGAATTTTAAATCCTTTGAAACACAACATCGGTGACCGAGTTTACAAGTCAGTTTTCATTGGTGCCTTACCATGAACAAGACATGATGAGTGTGGATGGAGTCAAAACAGCTGCTGTTGTTTTGATCATGCTACGTCTCGTTAGCAGTGTTGAACCACCGAATCCTTTGCAGATGGAACTCGGGACCTTCGCGGTTCAAAAAAAAACACCGCCCACTGAATCAAGTCAAGCCTGTGTTTGAAGTTTGTTGTGTGTAATTTAAGAAATGAATCTCCACGCTGGTTACAAAAGTACTTCACTCATTCTGATGGATTTGGAACCAATAAAAAATAATATTTACTGGGGTTGAAATGGAAATTCTGTTCTATGGCATCCCGTTTTTAGAAAAACAAACCGTAGCCACATAGAAGTGTCAGTTAACATGTCTCGGACCAGGCGTTTAAGATATCAACAATCCGTGTTTATGTTAATTATATAACAACAACAACAACAAAACTGGATTCCGAGTGACCCGCCGCACACTTCTTCATAAACAGGCCGCTGACGGGGAAGGGCGCAATTCACATCATTAATTGATCAATAGTATTGGGTTGAAAGTAACCTTGGCATTTAGGTCTTCTTACTCACCAGTTTGAGACAGACCTTTGAGGACATTCGGTAAAACGGATCGCATTAATAAACGATGAAGATATAGATCACATGATCGTAGTTGGACCTTTGCTGATGATTATTAACTTTTCATAGGGTAAAACAAAAATTAGTGCGTAACAAGTAAAATACATTCCGGAAGCCCGCGATAAAAGGGGTGGGAGGGGGAGAATAGACCACAAAGATAAGTACAAAGTAATTTGTAGACGTGAAACGAAATAAGTGGCTCCCAGAGTTATGGAAAGTTTGGCACTAATGCAAAAAACAATAGCAATATTTGATGATTCACGTCACCATTTCACTAAGGTTGGAATTGTAAGAAACACGAGTGGTCAATCAATCACGAGGAATGGAGTTGAAAAACGACCCGAAAAGAAGATAATTCCGATAGCTAATGATCACGACCAAGAATTGTTTTTATTCACGCAAACGGTTTCTTGTTCTTCAGATTTTATGAAGCATTTCACATTGGGTTAATTCAGTTATTAGTGGTCTACTTGGTCTACTGGATGCTGATTAATATCTGCCTTCAAAAAATGGACCTTATTATTTAATTTTCAATTTTAAACAAGAGTAAAGTTAGTTTTTCAAAAGTTTAAAATTAATCCTCCATTTACCTGCATGTATCACAAATGTAACGGTAAGTTACTAGTCAGATTTGTTTGCAACATCTGTCTGTTCGCTTAACAGCGAGTGAAGATACCGAGGGTCAACACAAATATATTTGATCTCTTAAAATCCCACAACTGAATAATGGTAACCTCAATTGCGCAAAACCAGGATCATGTAATCTAGGAGGTCAGAGTTTCCTTGTTCTTGGAGAAAAAGAATAATTTTCCCTTTGTTATCTGGAATCATATATGTTATGCGCCACTACTTATAGACATGTCATTTCAATGGAATTGTGTATATGTATGTGGTACGAATGTAATAGCAGCGTGACTAGTATTGGCACGGTCAGTTCGCCCGTTTCTGTCAAGAGCGATTTAAAAGATGCAGCACACTCTACATAATGCTAAATCGGACGCGAGACAATAATTCTACCTGACTGACAGGAAGAAGGTAAAGGGGTTTACTATCAACCCAGTGACATGTGAGTAAAATTTCTCCAATCCAATCATAGCATTTTACTGGGTAGTTGTAATCTTTTGAAACGATTTTCGCAGGTGGTTGTCTATTTTTAATTTCTTTCACAGTGCCCATGTTTATTTCAAAGTTCGTCAGCAAAAACGAGAATAATTCTCAACGATCAACCCTATTATCCATTATTTTCCCAAATAAAAGTTCACACGCCTCAAATTCGGTTTACCTCTATTTATCAGACCACACGCATATTCCTCACCCACGCTCAGTCTAATGGGCTTTTGATGGAACCGCTATGAGTAAATTGGGTCCGCTACGATGACAATTGTGTCAAATTGTTCTGTTGAATTTTCCGAGAATCAGTGAGTTCGGAATATTTTCCAGGTTTCAACCGAAAACTATCAGTTATTCTCATACAATTACGGTCAGTTTTGTTCGGGGTGATATGGGACCGAGTGGTTCACGTGGATTCTACGAAAAACACATGATGATGGATGCGAACCGCATATTTAACCTGATTGATATTCGGTTAAAAATCACGTCTTTCCTCCACAAACCCTGTGCTGACAGAAGGCAATAAAACTGCCCACGGGGTGTGCTCGATTCCAATATTCAGCGAACCCGGGTTTCGCGATCCGGATTGTAAAGGGTCGTAAAGAGCGCACACGCGCGCACAAACACACATATGCACCGCACATTATGCTTTATGTTGCTTGCAAAAACGCTGAACATTTCTCTACAGATATAGCCATGATGATTTTTATAGTCAGTGAAATAACAAACGTGAGACGAAGACGAGAATGCCAAATGCAAAGAGAAGTTACGAATCATCATACGAACCCGTTGGTTTTCATCTCCATGACAGTAGACCAACGGGACCAGTTCACTCTCTCTGAGTAGGTCGTGTTTCTACTTTTGAATGGCCAGATCCTCAATAGATACTGCAAATTTATCGCTTTTGCGCTCTAAATACATGCACTGCGGTGGAAGAGTGTTTCTTTTTGTGAAGAAGTTCCATTATAGCCTATCTGAGTCTTCTTATTTCCGTTAGCAAGCAACCGTTCCTCACTTTTTGAACTGCTTTGGGCTGTGTTCAGTGATACAGTGATGAAAATGCTTTCCTGTTTTCTTTGTTTGTGGAGATTATATTGAAGTTGTAAGTACAGTTAAAATAGGCACAGTAATGCTCGGAGGTAGAGATGCAATTACCCATTTCGCTGGTATCCAGCTGGTAGTTTCTCGTCTCTTATGTTTCATATTGTCCGACTTTGTAAGCACTCTCGCCTTCGTCTCACAGTCCCTACTGTCGTGGCACCCAGCTTACATGCTAACTGGTTGATGCCATATGTCTCTGTATAGTGGATGGCAAGATCAGTGTGGCCTCGTAGCTTAACTGGTAGAGTGTGCCCTGTACATGAGCGTAGGCGGCGTCCATGCGTGAGTTCGAATCCCACCAGGGCTGCTGAACTTTTCGCAATCGACATAGAAAGTTAACAACCTTCAAGTGCATTGTGTAAACATGCAGTGAAGTGATAATGGTCACCGGGTGCAAACTTGTGAATTCTCTATTTGAACTTGTGATAAACATAGGAACATTTACTATCACGCGTGTAAAAGAAGAAAATCACGAATAAACCGGTAAAGTTATGTTGATTTCTATTATCAAATAAAAATTCTCATTTAATTACCATGTCCAGTTTCACTAAAACTGCGATATCTGACGCACTGAGAGTATCAACCTGATCAACTTGTGGACAGTAGACGATTTTGCTTGCTCATTATGTTTAGTTTTCCTCAAGCTGAAGAAAATTATTTGATCAGAAACACAATTCCTTGTGTAGCTGCAGCAATAAGGTATATCATGATCCTCGTTAGCAGAGAACAAGTAATGAACGATGATATTGTAGCGGATTTTTGAGGGCGGCTATTTCAAAATTGGTCCACAAATTTGATGAGAATATGATATTCTAGTGTTCACTCCCGGAGGCACAGCAACCCGGAAGATGGTGTTCGAAATAGTGATGTAACTGTTTTGAATTTTGGTAATACTTCTAGTGCAAATAATGTGTTGCCTTACTATTCCTTCGTTCCCATATTGGGTATAAACTGTGAACATTTCAAATTTCTTTCAGGCGTTTGCTTTAGTACTACTGATAATGTACAAGCGATAGGTACCATCACAGTTTCCGTAGTTATTCTCCTTCTCACATTGAGAATCACAAGACTAGGGTTTCGATTCTGAAAGAGCTCACCTGTAATGCATGCCCACAGTGTGAATATATACTTTAGAATCATTCGATGCACGCTGTATCGCGAGTTACTTTGTGTCCATACTTAAAAAGCCACTCTGGAGCATCAAGGAGTTTCGAATGCTAATTCGCTTACTGAAGTTCCACACTGCTGACCATTCTACATTTAATTTGTGTTCGTCACCAAAATTAACGAAATTCCATTCGTTGTTCCAAGTTACGGGAATTGCAGCTTATAATAAAAAGTTTTATTTGAGAACACAATTTCAGACGAAAAATTGTTTTTAATAACTAATAATCACACCATTACATTTTATTTGAGAGGATAAATCCTAGGGTTTGGAGAAATAACAATACAATATGAGAAATTGATTACTTTATGTGAATGTGCTGCGCACCGCATTCTCAGATATGTTTCCAGGGATTTCAGTTACGCCACATTGGGCGTGTAACCCAAATCTCAGGGATAGCTCTTAGTGTGCGAAAATGTGCGTGTGGGCAGGGGGAAGAGGTGGGTTCGTAAACCCAAAGGGAGATGGAGAGCCTGGATAAGACGTTTCTGGGCACATGGTTCAGAGGTCATGACGAAAGTGGAGAACAATCACTTGGAAAGCCTCCGTAAAAATGGTGACATTCGTGCATGTAGGAGCGAGGATAATGCAAAAATCAAGCAGGCGGTTGTAATACGTTGCTCACGGGATGTATACACTTTGAAATAAATATTTGCCTCTCATATTCAGCATCCTTCCTGTTTATAGGTTTCCACCACACTCTCATACACGAAAGAATTTCTTCTATAAATATTGGTTGTGTGCACTTTGTATGCCACAGCATAATTTTCATTGAACTCGTTGTGGTAACTGTATAACTCACAACCGACGTGCGCATAGTCTCTGTTCATTGCTCGGATGGGTAACAATTGATTACGTCTTTTAATCGGGTTTGCGTGTCCATATGTTACACTACCAGAAACCCCTGGTTTGGGGAACCGGAATGATATCTAGCGTTTTTCACGCAAACAGGTGTCAATGAAATTATTTTAGGTTGTATCCACGTTTGTTGGTCCTAATTTGATTTCTCTGCAAATAATTGGTAGGTTAATACACTATTTATCGGATACAACGAGGAGAACGGACAAATGGTTTAGGAACTGATTCAAAAGTCACGCGCTGGTTTCGTGACATGCAGTCATTTTGCAACTGTATCGCAAGACAATGGTTCATTCACGTTGTCTTCTCCTCGGCTGTTTCGGCCAGATATTATTGAGTGGCCCAACTCTGCAGCTCTGTGCGTTGTTCGAAACATAAATAAATCGATAGCTCTGTGGTTGGGTTCATTCAGCATTGTCACCCTTAACGAAAGCAGGGTAGTCACCATCAAATCGCTGTTGGTGGTGGTTTAGTGTTGTGTTGATTGTGATCTCTGGTGACGTTTCCATGGGCCAAATTTGCGTGACTCGTCGCACAAATTGCAGGGTGGTCCAGCGATCCAAGTCGCCGAATTATTGTGCCGAGGATGAGTGTCCTCATTCCACCAACATAGGTTCGTTCCCCTGTTTTCTGTTTTGAATAAAATCCCTCTGATTCGCCGCAACCACCTTCCTGACAACTGTGTCATCAAATACTTAATAAAAGAAAGCAAAATGAACAATGAGGGGGGATAATTTCATACATTTCGTCCCCCACGTTTAATTTTACATATTGATCCCCTGTCACCTATAAGCCAAATGGTTATAAATAACACTGAGAAATTTCAGATTTTGGTTATTATTTACCTACTTAATAGGGATTTAAATAATTTAAAGTTTTTCAACTCCTCGCAAGTGGGTGTTATTATTTACCAGGCCGAATTCACTTCGGTTTGTGGTTTTTATTTTCCGATGTGCAATGTAATTCTCCCGATACTCTATTTTGTACCACTTTAGATTACTGTCTTTCCGGACGGATTAGTAAGTACTACAGAACGCACGGTAGGAATTTGCAGCCTACAACAACCGACAACCACGTGGTCTGTCGCATAGCAAATGCGACTGCTTTTTCCGTCGAAGATTGAGAGTGTATTCGTGTGTGTGTCTGTGTGTGCAGGGTGATGGGCAAAATCGGCTTGTGCAGCGAGTGAAAAAAAACGGTGAAAGAAATGATTTCGGTCATTATGAGCAAGCACTTGTTCGCTGTTATTTATTTTTTGCCAGGCCACTGCATTGAAGCAGGAGCAGCAGCATTTTCTTTCATCATTGTGATCAAGGACCACATAAGTGCTCTACAGTCGTCACACAATCCAACAGCTACTGAACAATGTCTGACAGACGGCAACGGGAAGGGAAAGCGGATACAAGCGAGGTACGGTTGACTTTCCGAGTACACTNACTTAGAACCAATCAAATCTATTCGGATAACACGGTACACCTTCATCTCATACCCATTAGGAGGTTCGTTGAGAGGGAAACAAAAATAGCCAACTATTTCTGTCGGTCATCTTTCATATCTGATTGCTCGGGGAATATAAGTTAGATGCAAGAAGTCAATCTAGCTGAAAACCTGTCTATTTGACAAACGTCAAGTTTGTGAATAGCACTAGTCTGACACTGTGATAAACAGCAAGCATAATCACTTCAGAATATTACATCGATACGCAATAAGAATGACATTTATAAAACGATAAACGTGCAATTCACAGCCCCTTTTTGCAGCAGTGACCGTCAAACACATAATGTGACTGATTTGTATTTTTGTTATTCTTATCGATTGTTGTATTGCTTGGTTACACAAATTGACTATTTCATGAGCATACGCATATTTCCCATGAAGGCCGAGTGAAATGAGGATTGTTTTATCCAAAATTTAACTCTAACTATTTCAACTCAAGTCTATTAGGTTAATTGATATTTTGCCCGGTAGAATGCTGACTGCTTTGGGACGCATCATTCTAGGTCACTGTAGGTCAACCAGTCCTGACTGGGATCTCAAGACTACCTATTGTTGCTCGAGACCACCATGAGGACGTATCCCAAGAACTGCAAGGCGAACGGACTCGTTCAAAAAAGCGCTATCTGACCGGATGGCGGGTGTTAGAGTACTCGATGTGAACAATCACGGCGTGCTGGCAAATCTACTAAAGTGTTTTGATAAAACGAATGTCAATTTAAACGAAAGAGGAAATTTGGTCGTATTGACTGCTACATGACATGTCAGATATTCAATACCGTTTTCACGGAACATTTAAAATGATTGAAACTGTCCATCTCGATGCAAAGTTGCTACACAAGACTTCCATTCTTTTGCTCTGAAGTTGATGCAGTATCCAGAGATTCGGTCAACACTTCAGTTCCGTTGTTTTAGCAGGGGTAAATCTTGATTTCTTCGGTCTAAAAGGGTGGAGGCACTTCTCCAATGCTGAATCCGTACGAGTAATACTATTTTAATTCAACATTCTGTTACAAATATTAAACCTGATCTATCTATCTATCAAAACACGGTCCTTTCCCGGACCTTTTAAAAGGTGACATTTGCCCTAAATAAACATCACTAGAATTAAACGCATAGTTTCATGGTTTCATTGTTTTCGCCAAGTATATGCAGTTCCAGACCAAATCCAGCCACTTCATATTATTCATTTGTGATTCATATTATCAAGCATATTAGGTATATGCTGACTGAAGAATGAGTCACTGTGACCAAAACGTTTTGAAACGTTAGCTCCTTGATGGATTCATTGTCATTTCATTGCGTGTTTTACCACAAAAGCATTGGAATTCTCCAACTAAACTGAATGTAAAAGTACTGTTAGGCATTCATGTCAGTGAGTTTGACTGTGCCTACAATCAGCTGGCGTTTGCCAGCTATCAATGTGATTGTCGAATATGCATCATGTGACAAACTGAAGTTGCATACGGAGTGGGAACTTTCCTGGGATATCTTGATCAATCTTCTTTCTGTAGTAGTAGAAGAAGAAAAGAAGAAGTAACTGTATTAGTTGTTGTTGTCATGTTTATTTATGTTATTGAAGTTGTCATTGAACTAAACCGCAGATTGATATCATTGACCAGTGATGACCATGGTGGACGACACTATCCAACAAGAACAAAATGAGCTGGTCTAAACCTGTCTTGAATGGTTAGTAAAACCCATAATTCTATTTTATGTAGAACTAAATTTCTCAAAGTTATGTTTAAGGAAATCTCACATGCATTTAGATTTCGTAGTCAGAACCCTATCGGTTGCAAAAGGATCATTACCATACACTTTCTTCAAGGATATCCTTTTGAGAAGGAGACGGATGGTTCAACTGAGGTTTTAACAGACACAATTCTAAACTGGGAACCCGATGCCATCAGATCAAAAAAGACCTGATTGATTGATATGCGGTCAATATTATGAAGTCCGGTAAAATCGATGGGAATACGTCTTCTGAAATTCTCCATCGAATCTTGGAGTTATCTTGGAAAACGTAAGATCAAGTATCTCACTATTCCACCCGGAGGTGAATATTCAGTAGAAACCACATAGCTGAAGCTACAAATTAGCAGAATAGTAGTAGCTTGAGTTCCGCAGTTCGCAGATTTATTTAGGGTGACATGTTTGTACGCGTTTGGCAGTGCCTGTTTTGTTGGGCTTGTTGCGAGGATAAGCTCAGCGCTTAGAAATATAGATTTAAGGAATCCATGAAGGCTGCTGTATTTCGCACGTAGATCGCGGAGACTAACACCGGGAAGCATATACCAGGTGAGATGAAAGGAAAGCATTTGCAAAGCGTTGGAATAAACGGAGAAGAATAGATTGGGATGTACGGCGGGAAGCGTGGTCATAGAGCTTTCTTTACTCATCCAAAATAGGATAGGACAGAACAGGACACAGAACTTGCGGTAAAGTCAGATGGAGTTCACGTTAGCATTTCGGGGGTGTACTCCTAACTGCGATAGCTTCCTCTGGATTAAGCTCTGGCTCCGTGAGTCGAAGACAATTTTGAAATCTAGATAGCACACTTTAACTCGTTTGCCTTTACCAAGCCTATCACTTACCTCATCTAGGTACGCTAACAGATTTGTTAGGCAGAACCTTACTCATCATCATCCATGCTGGGCTTATATCATGATGTTAATTGTTAGAAATTGGATGATCAGTTTGTCGCAAATCACTTTGAATACTACTGACAGCAAGCTAACTGTTCCGTAATTCGAAGTGGCGTCTCTGTGACCCCCCTGAAAATGGGTTTGAGGACGGCCGAGTGGTGGCCAAGTGTTTAGGTCTTTAAGTGGTGACCTGGGTGTCCCGAGTTCAAACCGCTCCAACACCGCCCGTCTTCCCTATATCTGTATTTTCCCAGGCAGCCTTTGTGTGGTCGCAGTCCCTTTCCTGAAAGTTGACTGTACATTTGTATATTCATTAAATAGAACAAGGAAGTAAAAATACATTTTTTCAGTCACTCGGCAGAGTGGGTGTCTCAAATTACTTGTTGAACGTGTGGACGTGCTAAAACCTCTTTTATTGGTTTTAAGATTTCCGGATATATGTCATCGAGGCCTGCGACTTTATTTCTGGCAATTTTTGCTATAACCTGTTCGACTTCCAGTGTGGCCCGAATAGGGTTTCCTATATGACCCTCCATCGCGTTACTCGCGTCTACATTGTACGATATTTCGAAGTAAAGTCGTAACGCTGAATCTACTTCCGAGCTGGTGAGTGATATGTTGCCACCAGTGTCACGGTTGCATCCAATGGCTTCCCTGACAACTGCATTTGACTGTACTTAGCAGCAAGTCTTGCTCCCAATCATGTACTTAAGGTATTACGAGTATAGGTAGCTGGCAGTAAACGTCTTGAAGACTTCCCGCTTTCTACTGAACAATTTTGCTAGGATTCACCAACACCATCGATACAAATTGGTTCTCCCATGCAAACGCAAAATGTGAAGGTATCGGTCAACGAGATGTGATTCGTTCGGCCCCAACCCTTGTTGACATAAGTCGCTTCCTCCGGTTTTTGGAGCAGTAAGGCGGCCAAGAGGAGACCACCAGTGTCCATTGCTCTGTAGTGCCTCGTGGTTTCAAAACTTAGAGCTCGTGAACGACAGACATAACAGAAGTGGAACTAGCGGATTAAGTGTGAACTGGGCTTAGGATAACGCCGAGTTACATGCCTGATATCTAGAGTACTCAAATTTTCATCACAGAAACATAAGCGCAGAAGAGAACAAGCTTAGTGGACGATATTGAACCGGGTATCATTCCGTATGTCTATTCTGTATGCGTATCAAGAAATATCAGGAGTCGCAGACCAATTGAACGTTTTGACATATTTTGCTGATTTTGGGGAAAGAGTCACACATCCTAGTAGAGCATTCCACAGACGGATATCTTCATCCCACTTTGGAGTTATGGAATCCAAGAAAAAGTGTAACTAAGAGATAAACATATACATAGGAAACGTAACAGCACTTGGTTTTGTATTACACCGACAGTTGTTTGCTCTGTGAAAAACAAAAAGGGAGTACCTACCTCTGAGATGAACAATAGATAATGATATCATCGACCTATACCAAATTATAGATATAATTAAAAAACAAACTGACAATTTGGCTTTTCTTATCTACTGCACACAAAAAATAATGTGACATAGATTCACGGATATCAAGTGTCAGTCGAGAGGGTTTGTACGCCAAACGGTTGCAAGCAATCCATGTATACGCTTCTTTGTGTAACTGGCTCTCAAAATTTGTTAGCATATTCAGTTTTCCGAAGTTTCCGAACAATTTGGCCTTAGCTCTAAAATAGCTAAGTGTCAAGGTTGCGCCTTCTCCTGCTCTTCGTTGTCAAAGGACACTGTTTCCCTTAACAGCAACCGTGTGTCTAGAGTGACCCCTGTCTAGTACCTGGTTGTCATTACCGACAATGAACTCCGGTGGTCTACACACAGTTTTACGAATATTACTTCCGATTTTATTCATTTATTCACAAGAACAAACGACATTTATGTTGTTACCAAAAATCCATTTCTAACATCTATTCATTGGTAATACCTTAGTAGTACAATTGACACAACAGATGTGGTTCCAGGCAAAATCGTTCTACATTTTTCTCATTCCTTGTTACTAAAACAGTGTGTATTACCCACAGGTTCTCGCTGGGCGGCACCGTCATTCACCAAAAAATATAGGTGTCTACAACAGATGCATTATATACTTAGAGATAGGTATAGTCATCAGTATCATCTGAATCAATTTTCATCGTCTGTCACCGTCCAAATAAAAGTGTCCCCAAACGTTCGGTTGTACGATTATGGACTGTACTAATCAATCAATAGTCACTAATGTGTGTTCCTCCAACCGATCCATGTGACTAACTAGTTTCCTCTCCGGGAATAATAGAATACTTTCAGTGATCATTTAATCGAACAATTTTACAGTTTGAATTGCATGAAGTAATATAACACAGCATTCATAACAAGTTATATCACATATTATGCAAATGGATGTTTGGGAGATTTGTAGTTTGCATGGCGAATGTGAAAAGTTCAGCAGCCTCAGTAGGATTTGAACCCACGCATGGACGTCGCCCCTACGATTTGTACGCGCACGCTGTATCAGCTGAGCTACAAGGCCACACAGATAGCACTGATCTTTTCACATTGGAATTACCTATCAAACGCATATTGTTTACATATTGTTCATGCAGTTATAAACTAATTTCTCGACGTTTAAATAGACGTGACAGTTGTCGGCTAATTCTCCGGCATATATCCAACCAATATTATGAATATTCAATAACACAGAACGGTTTATTAGATAAAATCGGGTAAAGTGACTCATTTTCTATACACCTAGCTTACCTGTTATTAAACTATGAAAGATTGATATTCAAACGCAAAACGGTGCGCGTAAAAACATTTGACCGTATTTCCACACTATACGGAGTACTCTTTGAACGTCTTTTTACTAGATTAACTGCAGTTCACCTCGTCCCTCTCGGAGATTTTTCAATAGTGAATTTTGTACCATGTTTGTTAACGAATCACGTCAGTAGAGAGCTCTTGGCCGCAAAGAGCTTTTGCAGATATGAATAAACCGTGCCTGAATTAGCTTACAACCACCAACACACCGGTGTGAACAGTTTCGCTTAACTGAAGAATAGTCGAAGCCAGTCCATAAATCGGAAAAATGTTGTCCTTGTATTTCTATGGATAAATACTCAGAACTGCAAAAAAGTCGAAGATAAAGTAAAACAAAGATTCAGAGGGTCATACTGTGACAAAATGACCTAATTGTAAGAGTAGCATTTTTGACCCCAAACATTGGAGGACGAGAGAGAGAGAAAGATGTGAAAAAAATAGCAGCTGGGAGCATGGTCAATATTTGACTTAGGCTATTGTTCAACACACGGGGTAAGGACGAAAGTATTTGCAAGTTTATTATTCTATCCGATGATATTTACCTACTTTTTGAATTCCTCACTCGTTAGTCTACAAATTCTTTTTAATGGATTTCATGCCCGGGAACTTGTCATTATGTTCCTGTGTAAACACTTCTAATGGCTGAACTACCAAACGATTGTGCTATAATCGTGGTCCGTTAGTCGTGGCACCGGATTTCCCCTGATGCGGTTCACGATTCAGACTGCATCACGTTTATGTATCGACTGGGTTATCTGTGTTAGAACATTCATCGGGTGTCAGCAATACTGATCTATTTCAAAGCAACAAGAATATTTGACAGGAATTCGTGAATCAAAATTCACCAAAGACAGTCTACTACTATGTGGAAATGATTTATTTCTTATATTCCAATTAATTTAGCCTGACTTGTTTACCTTCTGACACTGACAGTTTTCAATCAATTTTTGGACAGATTCCATTTTCTTCTTCATTTATGTATCCATCTCACATCGTTCTTTTCGGCGATGAAATATAAGCATTGATCACTCAAATGGTTGAAGACTGGACATTTATCCTGTTATTTGTCAGCCACGGGTACACAACCGATCAACACTCGGATTCGTGAATGAAACTCTGATTGATGTACTCAGAGCGAGAATGTGACCGAACCTTTGAATCGGGGTTTAGGTGTTTCTTTGATCACAGATACACACACACGCACAGGAGGTCAGCAATTCGAAGCCAAAAGAGATTGGAAATAGAACACTGAGCGTGATATTTAAACGAGAAGGAGATAGTCTAATGTGTGAGATTTTCAACAGATGAGCACACTGATTAAAACAAACAAAAGGAAGGGAAAGAGAGCTAATAAACTTTGTCGATATATGGGACAAGGTGCTTTCACCGAGGACACAATTGAAAGTAAACTTGTAGGGAGAAACGGTTTGGATGAAACGAACAAGTGCCTGCAATTCAATTTAACGACAAAAGAATCACGACTACTTTCTGTGCAGTTGAAATATATAACAGAAAAGAGCAAACACTCAGAGGAAGTGGAATATAATACATGGAACATATTGAGGGATTTGTTTTGATTATAAACGTTTATTAACGAACCAGATTGAAAGCGCCACGCATCGCCGAAAACCATTGGAAGTAGCATGTAACTGTTTCATAAAACTAGCGAGAAGCAAATTATCTGAGGTTCAAGCCCGTTCACAAGGGCTAGCTAATCCGGACAACTTCTTAGGTGATATAATCTTGCTGGTCCTGAGCAGCTTATTTTGAGTAATCGTGATATGACATAGAGTTCATCCATCATGTCGTTGAAAGAACGTTCATAAACTTTACCCGCAAATTTACTCTCATCCGTGACACAACCTCCCAGCAGTTTCATGTTGAAACTGATCACAAATTACCCACCTATTGAGCATGAGTTTCTTTATTTCAAATAATTTGGTACTTAAGATGACTTTCCAGAGGCCGATGGTACGTGAATTCTATAAAATGGAAACAATTTTAACCCATATTATCAACTGAGGAACTTAGAGCAGCATCTCGTGCGATTATTCCAACGAAATCAACCCACTTTGTTCTCGTTCATCGTCTCAACGCATCCTCGCATGGGCGAAAACCAGGTGTCGAGGATTTCACAATCAATCCGTTTGATTCGCCTCGTTTATCTCCAGGCCTATAAACACAGATGGAACCCAAAAAAGCATTGCCTTCGGCAAACAAATAAGAGTCGAAACAAAAACACTGTTTCTATTCAAGACCAATCCGGGAACAGCATAATTAATTGTTGCGTATTCTGCGTGCTTTGGAATCCAGAAAATAATCACCTATCATGACTGCGCGTGCGTGCTTGCGCGCTTGGTGATTTGTGG
Source organism: Echinostoma caproni (assembly GCA_900618425.1). Lineage (NCBI taxonomy): Eukaryota > Metazoa > Platyhelminthes > Trematoda > Plagiorchiida > Echinostomatidae > Echinostoma > Echinostoma caproni. Next base: position 84,974 of record UZAN01039382.1, on the reverse strand, counting down.
CCTGGTATTTTACCGTGTTGTCGCCACTCAGGATTCGACGCATTCCATGGAACAAGAGATTCAACAACGCGATTGCCCTCAGTTTTAATAATTATGCACTGAGATGTGTGGATAGGCATTGATCTCTTCTTACATTTGACTAAAAAGGAAATTGCTGATCTATACTGGCCTAAATTGATACTTCATTCAGTCGGTACATACGCAAAACGTTTTTCAGTCACAATAATAATTGTTCGTTGGCCCAAATCAAGATCATCTCAGCGAATTTCTAGAACTCCGGGAAATAATATTCTCATTCAGAAAACCCAGTCTTCTTCTATCAATCAGCTCACACCAAACTGAAGAAAACAGGAGCTCTTTTATTTTAATGTTACTTATATTTCCAAAATGTTATCTTTTGTTTGTTTCCACATTTCAATAGCATGTTTTCACTTATCGGTTAGTTCAAATCTGCCGATGCATAGGTTTTTCGTCGGTATTTATCATTAAGTATATCTTCTTGCTCCGTATTTGTAATAAAAAATCACAAATAATTGTTGTTTCTCATGATCAACTTTCTCCTTTCGTCACACAAAAACGGAATCAATTATCAACAACAAATCTTCTCAAGAAAAGGAAGTGGCGTGCATCAGTATGAAACGCAAAGCACCGTTAACTGCATCCATAAATAACCATGGAAATTTGAATCAGCTGTTTCAACAGATTGCGCAACACGGACGAACTTCGCTTTTTTATTTCACAGCGAAGTGCTTAAAACTGGTTTTCATAGTTCATTCATCATGTTTTACATACAACCACAATCTTTAGTTCTACTAGTAAATGCATCAAGTTCCAGATTCGTTTGCACAAAGCTTTATTCAGGATGGATGCTCATTATCTTTTTCATGGCTGACATCCCATGACCCTGGAATCGAAGGCGTGTATCATATAACAACTAGCTCCAATCGGGGTAGACTCGAATTATTGTTGCAAGTTTAGTTTAATTTAGCCTGCATAACACAATCTTTAATCTTTAATAAAATACAGCCACAACCAAAAGCACCAATACCCCTATTCTCCTTACATATCATAAGCCTGGTTCTGCAATAAAATATCGGTGAGACAAAGACGGCACACTGATCAAAACACTGCGGCATTCGGCTATCAATTGTATCGTGTTGGATTATCTTTTTTACAGAAAGAAATGAGTTTTCGGACAGAAAAAAAGAGCACACATGCAGCGATCACTCATGACTTGCCTAAAATGAATTTCAATTCTTGCCGGTCTTATTCACGCACGTGTGAAGGATCTTTTCCGGTTTGGATTTGCAATAGAGTAATGCACAAGACATTGCGGGAATAATGTGGGCAGTTCACAACAATGGTTCTCTGGTTTGAATCTCACGTGTTACCAAGGTTCGGGTATGCAGGTTCCAACGATAAACAATGCAGGTCACTCACAGATTGTGGGCCCATCGTTTGGTCACTTGTAGGACAATAGATCACACCATCTCAATGAAGCTGTGAGTAGAAAGAAAGGGTGGAACTTGGGGAGCATAAATTGATTTCTCATTTTATCCAATTCACTCGAGATGGCCATTGCATTCACTGGAATACTACACACACATGCGTCAGTCAACAAGACTAATTTCAGGTGTTACAATATGCCTGGGGCAATCTATTTATATGTGTAGAGATTATGTATCAGTCGGTGGTACGGGGCTCGTCTGTGGATTCCTTCAGGCTAGGCAATGCAGGTTTGGTGATTCGTTTCGCATTGGCGTGAATTGTGTTTGGTTGCCAATGTTCACCGGCATCTTTGGAATGCCTACTCTTTGTGTATTCGGTTGACCCAACTGCCATAGCCGTGCCACTTCGACCGCTGGTTTGGCCTCCCAGACCAAGACGTGATCGACGAGCACTTTCCGGGAAGCAACTGCATCGCTGGAGCAGCATGCAACAGGTGCGACGGAATTTGGCGGAGAATAATGAGTAGAATACAAAGTTCATCGCTCCGCTTAGTATAAGCAACAAATTGGATATTGGAATATAGATTCGAAAATACATTTCCCATCTTCGTCTACTTGCCCCGGAAGCATTTTTGATGAGCCGAATCCCAATAAATGGAATGGTACTGGGCAGTTGCAATAGGATAAAAGCAATTACTATGGTGATCAACATGAGTGTGATTCGATGTTGTTCACCGAGCATGGATTTTCGTGTCCTAGTGGATGCATTGAGTCCCACTCGACCGCCGGTTCCAGCTCCTGCCGATTGTCCGAATGATTGAGAGATTCCCGAGGCTAATTCCAGAGTTGTTTTCATACTGGCTTCGAGCGCACTTTTCACAAGCACTGGATTTGGTTCTGGTCGATCATCCAGTTGTATGTCCCCATCGGTGTACGGTGCGCAATGTTCCTTTTGCACTTTGGCCATCTTCGACCCAGCCTTGCCACTCAATGAGGACGGTTGTTGAGCCAGTGATTTCCTACCTTTACTGGCATGTAGCACAGAACGGATTAACAATGTGTTGAACAGAATCAATAAGATCATTGGAATGAATACAAACACGGTCTGATTGATATACGGGTAACCAATTCGATCCAAAGTGTCACCAATTTGGTTTGATTGAATCCGGTACACTTGAGATGTGTTAGTCTCCGGTCGAATCACACTGTGAGTCAAATAGTCCGGCAGGGTAATGACGAAACTGAACATCACAATACACACGACGGCACATCGTGCTCGTCTTTGAGTACATATTCGGCGTCCGAGAATCGGATAAGAGACGGCTACAAAGCGTTCCATGGTGAAGCACAATGTGAGCCAAGTGGTTGTGTTACTGCACAGATTGGCGGTGGATCGAATGAGCAAAATCGCTCGGGCGAACGCTTCGTAGATTTGCAATTCCGGATGAAACCAGAGCGAGAATAGCAAGGAGAGAACCAGATAGAGCAAATCGAGCACTGCCACCGCGGTCAAATATATATTGGTGGACGAACTCATCCAAGCCCGGGTGAGGACGACAATATTTAACAAATTGGCCACAATACCGATAATACAAATCGGTGGGAATAAACCTTTACTACAAACAAGAAGCACTGTTCGTTGAATCTGAACGAGGTGTTCCACTTCCGCATCAGTCAAATTATCATCAATGGACATGGTGTGCTTTTGTATGCCTTTTGGGAACGATCAACTCTGGATAAGTGTATTTCTGGATCCAGCACACACAGTTGTGGTTCACTCAACACACATCATGTGAAAACCTCGGAAATCGGAAATAACACCGATGTGAAATTGTTCAAAACGTGAACAAATGAAATTTGACCAAACGAGTATCACTTGGTGACTTCACCGCATGGTGACCCATTCCGGTGAACCAATCAGTTTATTTCGTCTAATAGACCAATCACAAACAAGCTTACCATTCAACCGAAGAGTTGGACAATTACTAGTGTTTGCATATGCAATTGATATGAGTAACTTATCAACAAAAAGTTTTTATCTTAAGTGAAAATTAATGCACTGTTTTGGAGGAAGGAATATTGTAAAATTGATGCACCATCAATTCTTCAATTATAACCAGCATGTCAACTGTTATCTATTATTAAGGTCATATTCAATAGTGAGCAACATTCGTCAGGCAATAGGCATATAATTTTTGCCAGTACACAACTCGTTCATTGAATTGGAACATTGATTCATGAATACCTAGCGTGGTACAGGCATACCTGTATTTTGATGTCAAAAAAATCTCAAAATTGAAATTGAAATGCTGGGTAATAAATTAGGCCATGGCAATTATCCACCATTTTGTCTCCAAAAATAAAGATTGTAAGCATGTCACATCGGCCCAGAAGTCCTCTTTGATTATTCAATTTGAGCAGCCTTGTCCAGGTTTTCAATGATGTATTTTTTACCTTCTATTCTGGTCAAATTTGAAGCCAGTGCATTCAGCAGATGTGCATTCGAAGGCTGATATAGTTGTGTTGGAAATTTACCCTCCAGATTTCCACGACAACAAACACGCTGCTATTCGTTCTATTTAGACGCATTTCTCATACCCATTTGGTTCATTTAAAATAGTTAAATGGAATATACGTGTCAAGGAAACCTTAAAAAGCTGCCAATCTCGACCAGGATTCGTTTAAAGGTTATACCGGAAATTGTGTTGAAAACATGGCTTCAGGTGATGCTATATTTTACGGGGCTTTCTAGAGCATATATTGACTTGTTACTCAGAAACAGATGCGTGACGTAGAGGTCACTTAGCTAATAATGAAAACAAAAACAACTGACATAATTGTTGAATTGAGCAGAATCCGCTGAAAATATGCTCAATCTTCTTGATTAAATCTGCGGAGATTTGGACCAGGCCCGGATTTCGCATGGAGTGCGGAATTTATTTGGCAATCAGAGCAAGTAGAATAGTAAGTATCGAAACTGGGGTTTTCCATGATGAGAGTAAAACCGAATGTTCAAACTCAACACGATTCCGGTATACGACCATGAAATCTATTTATCACCAAATACACCAGACAAGGAAACAACAGTCCACGAGATTTTTGAATGAATATCGCATCGGTTTTCCAAAAAAAACAGTCAAAATGTACATCAGCACTGGATTCATCTCATATTTCACGCAGCTCATTCTGGTCAGACGTCATCATCCCGTTTAGTACAGCAGATTAAAAGAGGCAGATGTTTCAAAAACAACAGACAAAGAGTTGATTTGCAGTTCGAAACAAGTCCGTACTGGAATGATGTCATGCGAATTCGCAACAAAGTATCGGTGACTATACAAGTGTAAAAGGTCGGTGACTTCCTGGCATTTTGTGGTGTATCTCCGACACGACTAAACGTGAGTGATAGTTGGCAGATATAGCACCAAGGAGAGCAGACACAAATTTCACGATAACCTTGACGAGAGCAAATCGTTGGCACTGAGATTAGCGTAACACAAATGTATACACATAAATAAGTGGAAAGACCGTTTGATTTCGGTTTTTACACTGAAATCGAACAGCGAACCAAAATACCAAAAGCTCCATCAACGGTTGGGTGTGATGACATAAATATCCACAAATGTCGATGAAATACAATGCCTTTTCAAGAGGATATTTTAGGTGGTAGTAAAATGAATAATTCGAGGTTGTCAACTCCTTTCTTCAGTTACATTTTAGTTACCTTTCAGTCGGTGAAAACGTTTCTAAGCTAGGTGTTCATATAACAATGCAATCATTTTGCGACTGTTCAAAGTGATGCGTTTCACTTTCCTTTCGAGAGACAAATCGAATCAAGTTCCGTTTAAAGGTTTTTCTAGTCATTAATGATATGAGCTCACAGGGAATTGACGAAATGATCCATGTATGCTGTCATAATGGATGTGCTACTTCTATTGCATGATGAAGGTTCTCGCATGAATAAGTGCGATTACAAGATATGAAACACTGGTCACCTGTACCGGCACTAGGTGACTTCACCAGTATGATAAATCGTTCAAACAGCTTGATAATCGCTAAGCATAGACAATGAAGTTAAAATTGTAATCTTCCCATTGAGCCATAAGTTCAGACTTCAGTGCTGCAATGAGTGTGGAGAGATGGCCTCACAAACTGGCACAGATTGCTTCGGCTGTTTTGTGTCTAAGAAGCACTGAAAACTGTGATCAACAGACCACCACGTAGCTGATTCATTAGCACGCTTGCGCTTCTGTACATTATATGTCTACTTTCATCCGTTTTAGATATTAGCCCAGTAACGTCAGCGGCACTGAATAGCTGCCTTCAAGCATATACGTCAAAACATGTCACAGGAGCAGTACCGTCAACACTGTGGCCATAACTAAGAGGTTTTACAGTCATGATACCATAATGGTGCTTGTTGCTACTTCATAAAATCAATGAATCCAAAGACTTTTGTATAGGGAATAGATTGTCCAATACAGGAAGCTGAATTATCGACCGATCGGAACAGCACCGATTATGGTACATCTCGACTACCCCGCCCACCTACCCCCTAGAAAGACGGATTTGCGAGAGTAGTTTTGCATATTTCGAAACCGAGATTAGTTGCCCTTTCTAGCAGGATGAATATTCTAAATGCACTGCAACCGCTTTTATCACACGGCTTAGTGACACCACGTTTCTCATCTATTCCCAAACCAGAGTCGATAGAACACGACCGAGGGCCATGCCACCCACGTAATTACCAAGCCAGACAGAAATAAAAGAAAGTGGATTGAACGAAATAAGATGAAAAAGACCCCTAGTAAAAAAAGGAAAATGAGATGTATTATAATTGCCGTTGAAGTTTCAGATCTTGGCAGCCTAATGTATGCGACGTGAAACGAAAGGCACTAATGAATATTTACATGGTTTTCAATGGTGTGTAAATGGGCAGTTCACTTCTACACGTGTTAAGGTGTATGTGTATCGTATGTTCGGGTGGGTGTGTGTAGGATTGCGAGGTGGAATCAGCAATGATGCCGTTCAAATCCTCGTATATTTAAGTTGAATATCACTCTGTCCGCATCATAACATTCCCTATCTCGGTTGATGCAGGGCAGTAGAATGTGGGATTCAAGCGTAGAAGTAAAAGGTTAAACGTATCATTGGAAGTATGTAAGAGAGTACATTACGTTACAATTTACTATGAAACTCTACTAGATGTTAGGTTGTTCTCATGTGTGATAATACTCTTAAGTTTATCCAAGGTCACTCCCTTCAGGTAACCGAAAATATACTACATTTTAAAGACTGTTACCCTTTTAGACATCAGGTTGCAGTTGTAGCATATTTGACATGAATAAATGACAAACTGAGTCGAGCACTTACCCAAAAGTTTAAAAAAACTTCTGTTGCAAAAATACTTTATTTTTAGCGGTATTTTTTGTGAAAATGAGAGTACCCGGAATTCGCAAAACGGGGCCCACCTCCAAAGTTGTCCATTATCCCTTGATGGGTCCTATTTAGCCACCTTTGTTCTCCAAAAGAGATGATTGATCCATTTAACTAGTAACCGACCCACTTAGAACAAATTTGCTGCGTTTCACTTTGAGCTTGGTTGCTCAAAGCCTGTATTGTATCCCGGACGTTACATCCAAAAGTGATACAGATTACAACGCTGATGATCCATCAATTTCTTCCAATTAGCCACTTTTCACTAAGGAACCCTTCTGGAAGAAATCAAACGAATTACATAACACGGATAAGAAGTATTTTATCCAGAATGTCTAACCAGTCCGTGCCGTTGCTCCTCTAGCCATAGTATCCGAGAATAGGTTTAGGTGCACATACCTGGTTTGAACTGCAGCACCGACAGACTGAGGATGAAAGAAGAAAGATATCTCCTCAGAGTATTTGCTCACAAAGGATACACCCGCAACTTCATCAAAAGAACTCTAACCCAAAGAAAGAAAGAAACAATAGGCGGAGAATCGGGTACAAGAACGACCATGACATACATCAAGGACGTTTCGGAAATGACAGCAAAGCTGCTCAGACCATATGGAATCCAAGTCGCCCACAAACCGACCGCCTGTCTAGGGAGACTTCTGTCGAAAGCAAAGGGCAAGAGCAGTGTTATCTACAAAATAAATTGGAAGAACTGCTTAAAACAACCAACAGCCAATCAAATAAAAAAAGCTTGTAGCGACACGTAAACTCCTCGTCATCATCAGCACATTAGAAATAACAAAACAGAATATCTTTCCGCAACCTGTTTCGCCTTTGGCGTATTCAACGCACTCAGCTCAACCTCAGTAGAAACGTACAGTCTGCGTGTTTCGCAATGATTTCTATTACCTCTGTTAGCGTTGGACAATCGGTACAGAGGAGGCTATATATACATATTTGATAATAAGTAGTATGTGAATGACTAGACAAAATTTCCCTGGAAGCACACGACCGGTTTCGCGGTTCTTGCTGCTCGTCAGGCATCCGTATCCGGTAATCTTTTGTCAGTTCATTCATATATTTGTACCCAGGAAGTGTATTTTCTTCACAATAACCTTGTTTGCAACGCCGGGTGACCATTGGATAGACAGCTCTATCAGAGCCAGTCCAATGAAGAATCAATGATATGATTCGACGTTCTGTAAGTGCGTTAGATGCTACTAGTAGTTAGTAGTTAGGACTGGCTCTGAAAGAGCTGTCTATCCAATGGTCACCCGGTTGTCATGAGGTTTCTTTCAAATGATGAATCTGGGTTCCGTGTGACTACCTGATTATTGAGTATGGGCTGCGTCATCGACTTCAATAACCCCTTTGGAGTGTGTTCAGTTATTCGTTGTGTTAATTAATGGTTGGATTTTCCTATGTATGCGTCATTCTAACCATAGGTGAACTGGTATACAATGCGTGAGGCCGAATTGGATCAGTTCCTTTTTCATGGAGTGAACCTCCTGTCTATAATTTGAATTACACCTGTCTGTCTGTACCTGTCCGTTCACTAAATCTTACAAATCCACTGTACATGTCAAGTCAAGTCAAGTCGAAAATCGCTTTATTCATCCCAATGGATGCACTCAAGGAAACATTTATCGTCACATACAGTCACAAAAAAATGAGAAAAAAAGCATCGTCAATTCAAAGAAATGTGGAGTAAAACTTTTGAAAATGAACATCATTTGCGTAGGAATCTCAAAAAGTCTTCTCTAACGGATGCTTTCTGAGCCAGAAATCTAGAAACATAGGGGATAACGGACAAGCGATAGGCAGTGGTGCAAGCGTACACCAGTTTGTAATGACATCTTGTGACGGAGGTGGATATGCATTGTTTAAGTTTTGTGTGTAATGGGTGAGTGGTGTCTGACAGAATATTGTTAAAGAAGTTATCGCAAGAGGTAAATGTTTATCAGCGATAGAGCTAAGCAAGTGCAAATAAGGAATACCGTTTGTGCGAGAAATATTTTTAATAGACCGGCGTAGAGTTGCTTAATCTTTAACTCTAAGACAGGCAAATAAAACTGTATATGTTCTTCCTTGTTTTATGCCAGCCATCGAGAATAATAAGCAAAAGGTTAGCATCTCACCAGGTGTCTTGTTTTGGTCTTTATCCAAACGTGATTTTCAACGGAACAACAATTTCATTACATATGCACAATGTGGTGGTCTAAGTTTAATCCTTCCAATGAGCTTTTCGGGCAATTCGACATGTGAAGTTGTTCGCATCGGTCGCATTGCTGTGAATTACAATCACTTTGCCTGTGTACGTCAATTTTCCTTTCCTCTTTTGGAAGATACCGATCTGTGCGTGGTTGAAGCAAGAAGGATCAGATGAACGGTGATATTACCGCAGACAGCTGTCACATTACTGTTGCTCACGTGACCAAACCTCAAGTGCATTGAACAGTGCGTATACTTGACCCACTTCTCCTTCTACGCTGTTCTCCTCGCGGTCTATCCCTCAGAGCACATATCTCCGAAAATTCACGTTTCACACATACACACAGACAGTGACCGTCACGGGAACAACACGCAATTCCATTCATTGTACAAGTGGACTAATGGCCTTGAATGTCTCCAATTTTTCGATACCGAGAATGCTATTCAGCTGCGCATGGCTAACCTAACTGTGCATACTTACAGCGGTCAATTTTGTCCCTTACACTATGTGGTGACCTGTACACGTGTTTCTTTGGGCGGTTAGGGTTGCGGATCGGAGTGCGAGTGGATGGATAGATGGATGCATGGGAGTGCATCACTGTGTGTAAGTGTGTGAGTATGGATACACGAGACCGCGTTGGTCCTCGTAGCCCCATGCCTCATCGTGAACTTCATTTGATGATTAGCGGTAAGCAGATGCGCATGATTTGCTCACTTGGGACATGAAAGATGAGTTTCGATAAACTTTCGTGCTGGATCAGGTGTAAAACAAAATGAGCGCGCGCACTCGCACACAGACTGATAAACACACATATACACACGGAGTATTCGTCTCTGTTGAAGTTCGCCAGGGACATTATCAATTGCACACATAGGCTAACACATGCGGACATTGTTTGACCATTGTCTTATTTGTCTTGTCTCAGTGAGTTAGTGACCTGTCGGAATTTAAAGAGGCTAAGTTTATTAAAATAAAATACAACTTTGAGTTGTGAACCGATTGTTTAATTCGAAAATTGTGATTACCGATTATTTTGACCGGTTTATAAAAGGCAATAGGTTTGAGGTGAAAAACCACTAGAGACTGTTCGTTGGAAAGCCACTCCGATAGGAAATGGGAAGCTGCCGGTGCACTAAACCCCTTATCTCGTGATTGTATCTGAATAGCCGGATTACTAAGTCAACTCTCGACAGTTGTTTAACCGACAATGTGCAATGCATAAAGGCATGTTCTACAACATGTCATGGACTCTGAAAGAGAAGGAGATTCACCGCTTGTGAATAGGAAGACCGAACAGAAAGGAATGTTGTGATCTGTTGCAAATAACCGTCCTATTTAGCACTAAGACTGAGGGCGAAGAGGGGATCATTTGTTTAGTGCATCTTACACGAACAAATGGTGATTGAAATCCATCATATTTATTCCCTATTAAAAAATGATGAAACATTCAACTCAATGCTGTGGTGACGTTGGTTTACCGGAAAGCAAAAACAACGGCAAACTCAATGGTTTGTAAGCTCCATGCAAATTGTTTAGACACCGTGTGGCCTCAGTAATTTGCAAAGCAAACGATACAGTTTAAGATCGCGAAGCTGGATCAAGAGAATCAAAACCCTGAAACAACTTGCAGGATTTTGAAATGTCGCTAACAGATACGAAATCAATCGCATTTGCCTCATCAGTGCCTTCACTCACCTATGAAGGAGGTGTAGAATTATGTTTAATTTCATAACAGATTGACGACTAAAACGGTCAATAAAATCACCAATGTTTGTTCCCGAATTTCGTTCGAACTCTGGAAGTTATTAATTTAGGTTTATGATTCTGCCAGAAAGAAGGATTTTTTCATTATGTATTCAATAAAAGGAAGTGAAAAAGCAAAGAAAAAGAACAACTCGTGCAATTGAGGATGGACAGGAGGTGGCAGTGCGTGAAGTTTTAGATAAGATGAGAGAAACTGCAGTCTGATACTGAAGCTGAAGTGCCCAATTCAAATGCTTGACAATACTTTGCAAAGCTCCGCAGTTCACTGCAAATATGATTAATGATTTAGCATGATACTCCGCCATCCCTTGTCAACAAATGAAATCCTGTAAAAAAGATCACTTCTCAGATTATATTGATGTGCGTAACAGATTTGATGATAAAAGACTTCTGCACGTGTTCATAGAAACACTGTATATTTTCTGGTCCGGTCTCCGCAGCCTCTACTTCCCAAGCGGGTATTCTTCCAGGGACCTGTTTTCATACGGCCTCTCATCTGATCCACCCTGTTTACTTCTATGCTTGTTTGTAATGTTTCTGTACTGATCGCTTGCACCAATGACCGTTTTCTAGTCACTCTGCTCTTTGTCTCTATAATTTTCAACTCCGTGTGCCATAGACCGCCTCTTGGTGTTGTACACACAACCTCATTGGGAAACGCATCTAAATGCATCGATGCTTCTTTGTCCTACCACTGATTTAGGTCATGCTTTAATTTTCTTGCGATATGCCAACTATTATTTAATATCAACAAACTCTGTAGGCGGAGTGCATCCGGTAAAGACGTGGGCTCTATTCCTGACTGTTCCCCCACTGGTTTGGAGCAAGCCAGATACGTTTCGGAGCAAGACGGTTTTAGGTTTATGTCCTCAGACTTCTATTCCTACTGTTAAACATAATGAACAATTCGTTTACACCTGCAGTCTATCGGACATCCTCCGTGCCTCTTCAATGATTTTTCGCCGTTTATAACTCATCTAATTGACGACCATGGAATGCAATTGACCTGGGGCACAATATGTGTGCTACATGTCTACCAACACGCTAAAGCCCAGTGAAAGTTTGCTCACAATATACTGTCTGATAAGCGTTACCCTATTACTTCACTCTTATCAATAATAAAGCGATACCTTTTCCACTCACTCTATGTATCAGGACATCCCTGACGTTCAAAAGCATACAGTTCTTCCCTGGTTCCTCACCCAATATTGTTAATTGATACGGACCCTACTTTTTATTTCTACCACTATCCGTCCCTCGCTTCTTGAATAAACGTTTTCTTTTTGCCTGTGTTGTACGGGTCCCCAGTAATCTTTCCAGGGATGACTAAAAGGAATTTAAATTGCTTTCCAGATCGTTAACTCATTTATCAAGAACTAGCGGGATTTCTTGTGTCAATTCATCATCATCATCATTTCCCAACATACAAAGTCATGCTTCCCGTTATCCACAATAATCATAGAAAATCCTTCACATCCGTCACATGAAGACCTTATTAGGCGTGTATATGTGTTCGTACGACCGCCTTTCGATCTTCTGTAGTGCCCTACCTTGCCATATTTCTTGTTAGCCCAGAACGCATCACTTCGAAACTCAATTCAGTCATTTCGTAAATTGTTTTCTTTTTCATCGCCTACGACAATTCTTTTATAATTTTGTTCCATAATTGTTGGTTGGCTATGTGACTGCTGAATATACACCTTTCTGGGTGCATAAATCAAATACTTGACTTGACTTATTATAGCAAGCACTTGGACAACCCTCTATGGGCTTGTACCGTACAACTTAAATCGTGGTATGCTGTACATGATGAGCCAATTCAATAGTTTTACGCTCTCACATTGCATCGCCGAAACACAGTGGAACTAGTAGATGGTGAGTTTTAAAAGAAGACGACTAAAATTTACAAATATCTACACATAACTGACGAATTTTTATTTGTTATATTCACTCTATGGGGACGTAAGACACATAGGTGTGACTTCCATTAATGAAGGAAGGGATCATCTCACACTGTTGCATCGTAATCACACTAAATTCCAAAACTGTATTAATTTTATTATTGAAAAACCCACCCCATTCAAAGCCGCAAGTTTAAGGAATTTTGTAGAAACCCTGCAACCGTTCTCACGTATCTTCAAGAACCCTTCACGCTCATATCACGTTCTTTCGGACAACTCTGGTGGGAATCATTTTTGATGGACTGATATTTGGAAAACGGATCATTGTGGTAGCGTTATTGTGTGCTTTCGAGAAGATTTGAACAATAGGCTTGTCCCATTTGTGCACAAAGGAATGACAGTGTTGGTTATGCCCTGCTACACACTGATTACTTTCTAAGAATTGGTTGTTCAAAAGTACCACCATTAATTTATCTGGTGTTTGGAACGATATTTCTACGTAGTTATCAAACTAAAAGAAGTAGAGATTTTTTGTTTTTTATCGGAACTTGTACTTGTTTACTTGCCATTTAAATGGTAGACCAGGCATATTTGATGATAGACTTCCGCTGGAAGTCATTGAACACATGAGACCTGTATAGATTTTAATGGCGAATTCTAGAGAGCTGCAATGCGGGCTAGTTGACATGATGATAGTACGCATATCACATCTATTGGAGTGGTCCGGAAATGAAAAGCATGACGGGTCGGTAGATATGCATGGTTGACAAGTTCTACTGATAGCGAAACTAGAGTCCAGTGCCTTCCAATTGTGTGGTTATGAGGCTAACCTGACTAGACTGAGCGCCACCATCAGGTTTGATGCATGATCAGTCAAATCCAACTTGCATAAAGTATATTTAAATAAAACAGAGGTGAAATCAGCTATACTAGACAACCATCCAGGCTGTTTTAAAAAGCTTATGGTAGAGGTCATTACACATATTGATTGAATTTGTTCGATATGACTCTCAAATCAGAAATATTTATAAGTTCTCATCTTCATACGTGTGTATCAATAACCATTGGTGAAAATCACTTATTCCTAGCTTTATCTCCCAGTGCAATGTCCTTCTTCATATTTATTTTGTTTCATAATAGGCAAGTTTTAATGTCGAAATCATACAATTACCGCCTAACAGTCCGGATTTGGATATTTATCCAATTTTGTAAAGCCTTGTCGTTACTATTCTCCTATTTTCATTGAACATGTTCCTTTTGTTTTCATCAACTTAATTTGCTCTGTGACGTTTGAACGCGTTTGAGGATCTATGTGTCTAATCTATGCAACTGAACTAGTTCCTTTTATTCCAAAAGACCAATTAGTCGCTTACTTGATAACAAAATAAATCGAAACCGATTTGTAACAGCATTTGGCTTTGCATTCAGTGTAGAAACTGATTGTGTAACGTCATATGTGAATAGGCTTATCGTTATTAAACTCTAGATGTCAATCTTTTTGTGCTTCGACTGCAACAACCCGAAAAGGTATTTTCAAAATAACGCAATAATTACCGTTTTTTTAATTTTTCATCATATCATGCAAACACGTCTAGCTACGAGTTATACTGGTATTGACCAAACTCGTTCAACATCCTGATTTTCATCACAATTGTTCCTCTCAATGCTTCGTTTTTGCAGCCTCATTCACGGGACTGAATATGATATTGCCCCACATCAGGTGTTATACCTTCATTTCGTCCATGTTCCATTTACTCCTCTTCATTTTTGAGCACTGGAGGTAGTCGCTTTAGCATGCTGTCCACCAAGTTGACTGACAAACAGAATTTTCAAGTTCCCTCTTCAATACACCGCACACCATTACCATTGACGACAATGTAGCTAACTTATCCCTGTTTCCGCGTTAATAGAAAGAGTCTGACGTTGAACGTGACCCCTCTAGAAACTGCACAAATGTGAAAAAATAATATTTATTTAGGTTTAACCATTTTCTACCACCAAGCTCAAGCAAGCTAATATACCAACCTTCATATGTGACAAATATGACTTCCGCGAATGAATATTTGGAGTGGCAGTTATCAAAAACCTTTATCAGGGTAATATATTTTGCTATATCAATATTGGCGTACGCAAGAGATCAACAACAAAGCGCTCAATAATCAAATCCCTTCCAACTCGTTAGACGGTTTGGATATATACTTCTTTTGATAGGTAAAACGAAATTCATTAGAAACCTAGCTCAGTAGGTCAGCTTTCACAGAACGCCGAATTACTCGTTGACCAACCGTGAGATAAACCCATTGCCAAATGGGCGTTCAACGTGATTTCAATTTCTTGGTAAAATCAATACGCGCTGTGCTTTGTTGGGCGTTCACTAACGGCTTTGTATCACGTGGCCTCAGCTGCATTTTAAATTGAGCCATCATTTTCCAAACGAAAGCGTGGGGGAAAATGGTTAATCAGCCCGGACTATCCTCTAGATTGCTTTTGTGCAACTCTTCTCTGCTATGATCAAATACAACCATAATCTTACTTTTCTATGGCCGGTGTTGTCCCTCTCAGTTTATGTCTTGATGGAAAATTTCGCCGAATGTGCAACAAATTGGACTTATGTTCACATCAAAGCGCTTCCACAAGACACTAACTGAGTCAACGGATTTACGCGCCTCTCGTTTAAATTACCTCTCGGCTTCCATTATATGCAAAAACCGTTTGAACGTTTCATCCGGTTTGGGTATGGTGACACTACAGGACGCTTATTCAACGAGTAGTATACCTCACGGTCAACTTTCGAAGATCAACGTGTGTGTTTCTTGGGCCATGTTTTCGGCTCTTTCAGTATTGTAGATAGTGCGTGAGTAATTTCTAGCCTAATAATTTATCAATTTATTTAAGCTAGAATATTTCAACAATTTGCTTATTTACTGTGCAATGATGTAAACGTGATTAGAAATTTAGAATAGGTGTGCTCAACTTAATAGAACCTCTCACGGAACAGGAATCATCTATTAAAAGAAATGTGCTCTCCTGCTGCTTTGCTTAAAATATTTTTCAAATCAGAGCTATAAATTTCGAACTACTACAAAGTCTTTAGCGACACTCAAGGTCGCGCATATTCAAACGGTGACAGAAATAAACTAAGAACATAGATGTTGGGCATAAAGTCAGGAATAAAAACACTTAACTCATAGCCATCTATATATAACTATGATATTGCAAGCTGAAATGGATTTCCAAAATGAGGGTGATGTTGCATGAGTGTGGTCAACACCTGTATCTATTGATTTACTCTCAACTTTATCCCTCACGTCTATGCTATTGGCTCTGTTCTATCAGCGTTTGAGTTTGAGCGACCTCGAGTGTCGGGATAAGATTTGCAGTAGTTCGAAACTTACACCTCAGATTTGGGAAGTATTTTATGCAATGAAGCAAAGAAATTCATGGATTATAAACAAATATTGCTCCTGGTTGATCAAAATGTTTACTAGGTTAGACACAGCAAATATAAACGGCATATTTCCTTTCACTCTGTGCACAGTAAATAAGTAAATTAATGAAAACGTTTCTAGCTTCAATACATTCATACATTATTTGGCTACTCAACAGCATATGAGTCAATTTTATAAATAAATTCTAACTGTTTTTATTACTGAGGCATCAATATTTTATAACTGATGCATCAGCCTATTTTGTCGAAATAAAAAGTCGCATATTTTAATGGCAGTTTTATAATACGATCGAAATTACAAGTGGATATAGTTACAGCTTTGATGCGTCTAATGTGGGTCAAAGTCATATTGAATCCCGTGAATGAGGCTCGGAACACTAAAACGAGGTCTAAGTGTGATGAAAGTTAGGATATTGCACGACATTGATATAAATTTCACAATAAGAATTAAGTGAATGTCCGAACTGGCTCGGAAGGAGGTGTCTATCCAAAAGTCACCCGGCGATGGAAACAAGGTTATATATATATACANATATACATATATATATATCACAGTATCACAATAGACTTCGTCTTATCTACTGTAATTTGCAGATACGTTTCAACCCATATCTTTATGGAATATGCATTAGTATAAAAATCAGTCGTGGAGTGTTCCCCTCTTGGTCGTCAAGTGTCATTTCATGCATATGCAATCTGCACCCCAATGGCACTTAAGTAGACAGCGTACATTTTCTATTCCGGTAAAAGTGTCTTCTGGTTCACATGATCACATCACATTACTCGGTCACCGATTGTTGTATACTCCTAACGCAGTCATGCGATTTTCATCCTTTTCGGTGAATTCTGATCATATTTTCTGTACACCGCTTGCATCCCTGTTCCAATTGTGCTCACGGAGAGCAGTAACCCCTCCGTGCAAACAACTCATCCCAAGCTCGAGAGAATCAATGATTGAAATCGCACAAAAATGAACACGTCAGCTGAGCGAAGACCACGATCGAGTATCAAACCACAGTAACTCACACTTCCCTGAACAAAGATTGTGCATCCTTCAACTGTGACAAGCGTCCAACGGTACAGTTCACCGAGCATGTGTGATCAAAGAAGACCGTTCAGATATCTGATGGAAACTCAATTAACATACAGTGCCACTCCATTAAAAGGAATTGTGTTAACTTAATATTCTGTCATTTCAAGTTTTTTATAAACCTTAGACACCGACACCTTACCGCCAACACAATAGCATCAAGTAATCCTTTTAAAGAAAGCCATCAAAAATATAGGTCTTAGAGTTAGAAACAATTATCCTTTAAATATAATTTCACTTCCTGAATACTGATTTTTCCAGTTGATTTACTGTGGTGTAAATTCTTGTATCTTGGAATATCTTTCGGGTAAGAACGGCTCAGAGGTTTTCTAGATGGTTCAGGACTGGGCTGCTTGCACATAATTGTTTCGGTAGCACCAACTAAAAGGTAACATTTTATCTGATACCAATTAAGTACACCTGTACGTTCAAATTGTAAAATACCTTCGATGGGAATAGGTAATGCCACTAACGGCAAAAGTGCTTCTATTATGTATGTACATAGTTATCATAATCCTACACCCATTGTAGTACAACAGACCTGTAAATATCGATTAGGGAGGAGGTCAACTATACCAAAACAGAATGTATCCGCTTACGGTGCTACCGTTTTTCCGTCCACCGATGCTGTCAGCTGTGATACCCTGCGTGAGAGACCATCTGAGTTGAGTTACTTTAAGTCATTGAAATAAACACCAGTTCACACTATTTTGCGTACTATTAGAACTTTAGACAATAATACTCGATTTCATGTTCGTGAAGTTCAGATCGACACGTGATTTATCATTTTTTTGCATATCCTTCGGAGATTCTCTCTGAAAATTTGTCGGACCTGTACCTTTGAATTCGAATAAGATGGAAACTAACTCATGTAAAATATCGATTAAAAATTTCGCGATTCCAGTATGCCGTATATTAAACAATGGCTGGTGATGACCCCCACTGCATTGTCTTTTTTCCCAGTATAAGGTCAGTGAAAATAACGTGAGCATATGATCATCGTCCCTGCGGTGTCATGTGACTGTGGCCTACATCCATGTGTCTAAGACTAATTCACTACGGCTTCCGGTTACCATGTTGGAGTTCCGGCGTTAGATGACCAGACCACTCGTTTTCTAACCGATTTAGGAGGGCCACGTCATGCGGGTATAATACTTTTGTCAAGTTGTGACTAGAATTTTAGGTGTCTTTTCAGTAAAGACAATAACGATTGCAATTTTTTATAGCTCTTTTCCATGCGATTACGGTTTATGATCTTCAGAATTTTCATGATCGTGCAAATGGGATCGGAGTTAATCAAGAAAAACTAAGAGAGTTCATTACCTTTGTTGCGGGATGTTTACTTCCCCTATCCTCACAGAATGTTCTCCGGAATAGGGATTACCAATTTCCGGTCATCGAATGCTCTCTTTTAAAGTGGCCTTGCAAGGTGAGGAATTGTTTTGCAGAGTCATTGGCATTTTCATTGGTGGTGTATTCCGTTTACGCTTTCAATGTTACAGATCGCTAGAATCTTCCATTTTTATTGCCGCAGTCGGCCTTACATCATGACAATATGGGGACATCCCCACAAAAGTTACATTGAATACCCGTAAAAGGGGATTCACACGAAATGTACGCGGTATATGGCTATACATATGCAGTTGAGCATGCAAAATCGCATTTTCTGGAAAATCAGACATGAAGAATGTAAGTAGATCGTGTTTTTTGCAAGAGGAAAAGGAAGTTATCAAAGTTCATCTCCCCCTCGTTTGTACCAGATTCCCAAGATAGTTCTGGAATTCATCCTGGGTGACTACTCAATCTCAGATAGGAAGAATGTGATAGCCGTTGATCGCATGTTGGTAATGTCATGCAAATCACCAGCCGCGAATTCTACCTCATTGTGATATAATCACAAAGAAAGCGCAACTCAGGCTGTGAAACGGTGAAACCGAGGGTGAAATAATGCATCAAAGATGAAAACCTATGCAATGAAGATAGGAAACGTAGGAAGAGGCTGGAGATGACTGTATGTTTTATTGGATTTTGTACTTGGAAGGTACTGATCAATCCCAAAATTGCAATGGAAAACTGTGGTGATCGTGCAACGAATACTCACGCACCGCGGTACAGCTTCCGGCTAACCAATCAAGAATAGAATAACCGACCAGTCCTGTGGTCCCGATTGGCATTCAACCAGATTGGCCGAATACATGAAGGTATAATAATAAACCACACTGTCGCCGATTGGCCGTCCAGGAACCGACCAATAACTGTTGGTCGCATGTGATATATATTTTTGAGTGCTTTTCTCAATAGAATTATCTGTATCCACAGCTCGTCTTGGTTTTCCTTGCGTTGCGTATAATCAGTGGGTTTTCAGTCCGAGTTCAAGTTCGCGCTGTTCAATTCCGGTTCCTATTCGATTATTACAAAAACTCCTTATTTTTTGGTAGACGTTGAATGGATTCTAGTTGACATGATGTGAAATACGGGCAATTGTTTCTCTTTCTCCAAAAACCCTAATCAAGCATTTTATGAACTGTGGCTTGAGGTGCCGAAAGTACAGAGAAAATTGCCTTTGGTTCAAAAAAGAATGCTATGTGACCAAACTTAGACCTAAGTGAAGCTTACTGATTTGTTAATAGATGGTGTAAGGTAAACCCGTTCATGTGGTCGTTCATGTCAACATTCAGGTGTGAGCAGGATGGCCAATTTATCGGTTCATCTTATTGTGACTCGCTTTCAGAAACGACCAAACAAGATCATTCACCACCGTGTTGGTTCCATTTGCATCTAAAGCTCAATGGATCAACGGTTAAGGACATAAAGTTAACAGGAGGGGGTTGGGAGGACACTCAGCTCCGAGACTAACAAAATTTTCACTCCCACTCATTAAATCAAAAAGCGTTATTCGTTTATGGAGAAATTTAACCACCACGATTATACTGACGGGAGGTGTAATAGACCCGATATAATGGATGACTTATGACGACCGAAGCGCAATCCTTTTGTGGGGTTCCCAGTAGAATGAGATTGGTGGATTAATTTGGAGTTACAACGTTTTCATCTCAATCTGAACAGGCATATGTTAAATATAACCTGGTTTGTTCTGTTCGGTTTTGTTCACTTTGGATATGGATGCCTCGAGTGTGCGGTACCCATGCGAGGTTTCCTTTGTCCGATGGCACCTATTGGTTTGCAAGGCTTCAAGCATACACTTTAAGCGGCCTTAGCGACCGTAACGGTTCCATGCTATTCACAAGTGTGTGGATATATGTATGTGGTTATGTGAGAATGTATTGGCATGCTCCCACACGTGTATCGGCTTGGTCAAACATCATGAACGGCTTTTAATGTATGAACCAAGAATTGCATTATTCCGTTGATTGGAACAATTGGTCAGGTAATCTCACATTCACGTGTTGGCAACACGGTTCATAGGCGGTGAGCGAAAATAAAAATAAATACCACATATCGCCCTGTTTATAAAGCTATCTGAAATATATTGCTGGAGAAACATTACTATTGGAAGCCCATTCGGGTTTGCAGCAGAGCAACTTAGTCCACTTGTGGTTTTTCGGAACCTGCGGTGCATGTGCCAGCAACCGTAAGTTTTCCGTAAGTTTTCCCTTATGAATAATGTTGAGAGCACATGTTTTCAATGAGCCCGTTTTTAGTGATTTATCAATTGACTAATTACATAAGATCCGATGGACAACGAAAATGGGATGAAACGGAAAATCTATAACTATCTGAGTTATAAACAACATTAAGAAAGACGGAGGAAAGTTATTACATCGACTAAACACTATGCCCGCGATCGATGAGATAACCAATAACCGAGATAAAAATGCATCTAACCGTTCCATTGTTGAGGTCCGTGAGTAGTGCTCAGCAATGCGTTTTCATAATCGCATGGTGTTGTGTCCTATTTATCGCATAAGACAAGTGCGCATGAGAGCATATACAACAAAGGGTTTGAAATTATTAAGCAGCTCATCTTTTGTTCGCCGAAAATTTAGGCGCAAAAGGCAACGAGAATGTAAGATTGAGCTGCAGGGAATATTTCAGATATCACTTTAGATAGACGTCCATTGAGAAAATCCAAGGTAGTGTCCCTATAAAGGAACGGGGATGTAAAAGTTCTGATGAAGAACGCACGGTCTTTTGGTTGTGTTGTACACCAATTGTATATGCCTATCAGTAGAAGCTTCTGCATCATCACCTACTCAATGCACGTCAAGAATAAGACTTATTCTGGACTGCAATGTATCATCACTACAAACCTTACGTATGATAAACGTATGATAAAACGTATGGTAAAATTCTGATCAGAGTGCGCTTGTTTTCATGAGAAAAACACTCAAAGATGCGTCTACCTCGTGATCCAGCTTGTTTTGCAGAAACAGCTTCGTCGGATGGGATTGTCATCTCTCTATGGTATTAACAAGGTTACCGAAATTTTCCGATGCTCTGGACATTCTGAATCACAAACCCGATCTATGCAAACAACGTGCATGTTTGTTCACACCTCATTGACCATTGAAATCCCGTTGACTGCAGTATCAACGTGTACAGGTGTAGCAAAATGATCATGAATAATTTATGCAAACCCATGTTTCTGACTTTACTATTCAGATTTGTGACAGGATATTACTGATCTCAAATGAACCATAATTCTCTCGGGTATGACGTCATGCGAACAATGTGCCAGAGGATAACTGTTGTTAATTAGTTTTTCCTAAAATATCCCCACCGATCATTGAAAAGACCAGTGAAGCGAAGAATTCTTTTCGATTACTCATTCTCAAGCTTGTACATTATTAGATGATCACAAGGTGATAACAAAGTCATGATAAAATAAACGGGTATTTTGTAACGGTACACAAGCGGATGGATACGAGTCCATAATCTCTATGGGAAAAGACACGATGATAAGATGATTAAAGTATTGGCTGCAATATCAGATTGTCCCAAACAATCAGATCATTTAAAAAGAGAACACCGATAATTCGGCCGCGTTCAAAAAAGAAACCCATCTTTTCGTAAAACCATTTCTAAATTATATGGCCTGTCAGAATACTTAAAGCATCCCGCTTTATCCAATTTGAGATGCCAGCGACTCCCGTTAGTATGCAATGGTGAATTGGTTGACTGAACTGTTTTAAACAAAACAAAATAGAAATGGCTTCGTTCAGTTCACCTTGCTACCTTCAATCTGTAGACTATATCGAGCCCGTAACCTATCGGTGCAACCTATCGGTGGATGTTACCTCCTCGTCTACAAATACGCCTCCCCCAAAAGGTACATGGGATGAATGGGATGAATCCATGAAGGATATCATGACGGATATCTACTTGTAGATAAACCCAAATGACACATCCATCCTCTGACTTGTAATACTCAGTTACTAAATTAACAGAGTGCGCATGTCGCTAAAAATGAAACAGGAATGGGATTCCAGTTAGACCATCTAAAGGTTCGTATTCTTATTGAAAAATTAGAAGATGGAATGCTCTCGAACGATTTCATTAATTCCTTTTTCGAATATTACAAATGGATGGTGCTATTTGTGTCCCCTTTCCCATATTTCTACGTTCCATCAGACAGCTTTGTTTGACCGTGGCCTCTTTCTTGAAAGCTTACTGCACGTTTTGAAATTGAAAAAATGAAATGTAAAACGATTTATTTACTGCACTAATATTATTATAGTGAGGGTATCAGTATTTTATCACGTGAGAGCTCACGATATACAAATATTCACCATGAAAATGTAATCCGCAAAAAGGGATTACCGGATGCGGTAATTTGCCTGTCCCATCGCTAGGATGACTCATGACTTTAAAAACGTCATGTACAGAGTAGTACACTGATCGTGTTAAGAAACCCCGTTCATCAGATGCAAGCGACAATGACTCAAAAGGGATTTTCCGTCTAATGAATATTCTGAATCGGACAGAAAGATGAGAAACAGTGCTGTTTCGTCTGCTGCTATGAAGAATGTCGGCTTATTTCGGCGAGTCTTTGACCGGTTTGAATCATCACTATTCCCACGTTTGCTATCAGCATACATTCGACCCTATACAGAGTACGTCATCCAAGCTTGGAGTCCATGGCCTCAACGTGATCGCAAGATGCCTGAGCGTCCACAAAGGATGGCCATCAATATGGTCAAAGGACTCCACTACGTGTCATACGAGGAGAGATTGCGATCATTGGGACTATATTCTGCTCAGTACCGCCGAACTCGAGGAGACCTGATTTTGACGTATCAAATCCTGCAGAACCCAAACCATCCGTGTCGATCGCTTCTCATGCTATCGAACAATGTAGGCCGTTTCAACCTACTGATTCCAAAGTCTCGACTGGATTACCGGCACCAGTCTTTTGCTATCAGAGTATGCAGTTCTTGGAACGCCCTTCCATCTTATGTCGTTTGTGCACCCACTATTGAATCTTTCAAGCAGAGACTCGACAAAATCTTGGCACCCTCACATTCCGTACACTAAAGGCAAACGGGATTCACTGTAGCCTACATTCTCTATCTCCTACCCGGATCTCTATGCGACTCCTTTTTTCGATGTGTAACGATTCATCTGTGTAAATATCCTATGGGACAAGAGAAGCACCAGCTTGTAAGCTATTCCCATAAGAAAACTTTGACTTTAACTTTGGGTCAATTGAACAAGAGGCAATGTTCATGACAGTGAGAAAGATGAATTTTTATATTTCCATTTCATTCATAGGAGATAAGAGCGGAGAGTTAGTTAGTCAGAAAGCCGGGTCAGGCTGCAGAACCAAGTGCTTCTTTCGTAGTTAAAGTAAATACATTTTTTAAGCTACCTCATTGGGCGTAGACCAATAAAACCAACTGGGGATAAAACAGCTGGGGACTGAAACAGTTGTCTAATGCCTTCTAGCTTTTCAGTTTACGCTTCATTTGCCATACACACGACGAATTTATCCTTCGAAATTGAACAAAATCCTTCATTACTCTCATAACCGATAGAACCACCAGACTTCAACCCGATTGCGTTAACTCAAACGATCGGGATCACGATGACTGCAGTTATCACTCTCTTAATGGATTTCGGTTGCACAGAGAATCCATCCGTCTGGTCTACACGACCAGAGACTGTTTTCTAAACGTGGCCTGAGTAGTATTGTAACCACCGCAGCAATCGCAATTATAACTGCGACCGAACACCGTCTGTGAAATTCCGTTGTCTATGTTGGCGATCGGCCCATGCAACATAACCCTAATTCAGGTGTTATACATGATGCACACAACCACACACAGATGATGCTTGTTTTCTGACACATCATTTGCAGAACATTATAAACCGAACTATATTTTAGAATCAGGTAAAACGATCCTTGGTTAGGAACACGTAGCTAATGCGAACTTATGTTTTCAGTAAATTTATTTTCATTTCATGTATATAAAATGTAAGAAGGTCAACCAGAAGGGGATATTGATCGTGTGAATTGCATATACTCCCAGCTCACTCCTAATTGATGCGACGCTCGGATTAACTACGCAAACTTCACAATATTATAGTGTCATCATGTGCACGATCGATTTTACCCTCATTCAGCCAACAAAGTTCGATTGTTTGAAACCACTTTTGGTGAACACACAGCTAATGCTTCATGGTACAGGTGCTGTCTCCCAGGTGGTTAACATCTGAAATATTGGTGCTCTTAAGGTGTGTGGTCAGTCTCGCCAAATACAGGCGTAGATCACGGAATAAATGTACATGGAGTGCCCCATTTTCACCGAATGAGGAACGGTTGAGCTTACATCATCTCCAGTCTCAGCATATACCAGCGTGGATGATGCTGCTTGAGGAATATGCCATGGATGTCATTTTAACCCATTTTCTGTTACTAGCCAGAGCAATTTATCAAGGAATCCAGATTTAATTATTATTTGAGTTTGGATGACTAACACGACTGTTATGAGTTAAAAGAGCGAGTGATTGTATTGTTAATGTTATAATGTTCATAACGCAGCGATGTTGGCAAAGCATTGTATTAGCCGACGTTTCGGTTATCATGGGTAACCGATCTGAAGACAAGTATTGCAATCAAATGACTCAGAACAAAAAAACAGCATACAAGTTCCAGAAGGTAACCCTAATAACAGTTGTTGCCAAGAGGTCGTCGTCTGCACAAAGCTTGCTTTCAAAGATGACCACGATTTGAATGATTTTCACCAAATGTTGAAGTCAGCGGCGAACCGCATATGCGCACTTTCTTAACTCATACCCACTACTCGGAAAACGGATCCGGACCACTGTAAACATGGTGGGACAACGGACTCTGTCTCCTACACAGTTTCTATGTTGCAAAGACTCTTACACAGGCAGAGCGAAGCATCGGATTTCATAATCACTAACTGAACAAACTTCAAAGTTGTTCGGGGCAGTTGATGGCGAAACCGAAAACCGAGGAATTGGCGATCACATTTGAATCTATTCCGTCTTTCACACCACTGTTATGCAACCACAATGCTAAACTCCCGGCAATTAATGAAACCTCGTGTATGCGATTTAAACGTCCCATTCTATTCGCGCAAACGTTGTTGGTGAAATCGATCCAGTTTCTGTGAGCATGGGCATTTTTTTTTCGGTAATTTTTGTTTCACATGCACAGGTTTGTTCGCTGTGACTGACCAATCCAGTGTGTCATTCATTTACAAGCTTGTCCTACGTCAGTGATTGAAAAGGTTTAGGAAAATCCTAACATCTCGTGACACCGGTTTTCTTACAGCACCATAGAATCTTTCGATTCAGTGGGTTGGATTCAGGAATTTGTTCAAACTATCATATGAGGATTAGCTTTGGTTTGAAAAAAGAAGTGAACGTTTACCACTATCAAGTTCAGGTGAGAACAATAAACGAACACAATACACAATGTCTTTCGTTTGTGTATCTTCATGGAGAAAAGCACTAAAAACACTGACGAGTCATTTTCTGGCCGTTTCTATTTAGGGAAAAAATCCATCAATCCAATATGAAAAAATATGACCTATGTCTACTTTGTTTGAGCAAAACACCCGGGTCTGTTTACCACTCCACAGATTTACCTGTGTTCGGCCGATTTAATTATAGGCTGCCCTCAAACCAGACGATATACCCGAATCATGGGAAACAGACTTCAGACAAGCAGGGTTGTGTGACTCGAGACAAAATTGACGACAAAGCAAGCATATTCTTCTGTATGTATGTGTGTGTGAACTGCATTACCGGGTGGGTGTGGTCAGCTTCTCAGCTGGTTCTAACACGGTGCGTCAAATTGATGACAAAGAAACCGATTGTCTTGTTGAAAAAATAACAAGACATCATCAAAGGTGACTGAACACTCAGGCAGGTACAAACAGATAATAAGCCCATCCTTTCTGCGATGGAAATTCCGATTCTAATGTGTTGTGCACAGCCCCATTATTTTGTACGAGCGAATTATTTCAAGTTCCGTACCCAGGAATCTTTTATCCGAAGGTGTTTTTATCTAACGAAAGAAAGCTGTTGAAGAACACTTTCTGATACCCCGATTTAAACTCCCATGGTTTTCGCCTGAGGCGACATAACGTCCCAACGTTCGTGATTGTGGTCAGCAAGGACCGATTCATTTATGGACACGTGAACTTACAGAGTGGTTATATCAAACTGCAAAGAAACACGTTTCTAGTTTTTGTTCACCATATCAAAATGATTATAATACGTTCATTACTAAGCATATAATGTCCTGTGATGCTCACCAAAAATTACAGTCATTTGTGAAATCAACCGCAAACAAACTGGTCCATCAGATATTGCTCCCATTGCAACTCAAGTTTACCATCTCATCCCTTATAATTTTTTACCGTATCTGCCATACCTTTGTACAAACAACAATAAGCATTTTTCATTTTTAGTGTACTTATTGAGTGTAACAGTTCAAAGCAAGATTTCATCAATATCTTTAATAAAAAAAGGAAAATATGATTAAAAGTTATCGAATAATGCTATGGTAAAAGAAGTACCAATTTCCTTGGCTTCCTATTTATGTGATAAATATAATATAGCATAGAGCGGCCAACCTATCGGCTATTCTCTGGTCTACCATATTTTATCCCATCCTGGACGGATGTGGAAGTTTGCAATATTAACCGAAACTGACGTATTGCAAACAACTAATTTCATTGGAAAAGACTTTTAGATATTACAAGCGTGTGATTGGAACTGTTACATATAATAGAATACTATATACACAAGACTGTATAGACATGTAACGGCTGAAGGATTACTGTGTTGAAATATATTAGCGGACAGTAACACGAATAGTGTTGTGAGGTGCTACTCACATTTGTGAGTATTTCGCTAAAGAACGCGATTGGCGGTTTAGTTCAACGGTCAATTATGAACAAGATCTCTTTTAGTGAATGATAACTACGGCCTGTTCCATTCATAGTCCTGTGTGCTGCCGAGAATTGCGGGGATGTGTTCAAAATGAAATATCTTTTTTTATGTATGCCATAATAATCGTACAGTAACTCTGGTTAGTAATGATCGATTCTCCTTTAGGCAGCACCGGTATTCTAGGAGTATCCCAGTAGTAGTGAATTTCATTGGGTCATCCCAAAGCCTGACTGAGCAAGATGAGCGTCGACTGAAACGTTTGGCGTCTACCCCAGGCATCGTAAATGGACGTATTCCTTGGATTAATGCTGGCAAATCAAATAACAGAATTAACTCGGGGGAGAACGTTCGGTGGATTAGGTAAACGTACAAGAAACGACAAATACAGCCCACGACAGCATGGATAATGTATGGGGAAAATCATATCAAAAACCTTCCGATTAGTACGTTTGAACAGAGAAACAGAATAGTAGTACGCGAGGGGTATTTCTGCCCAATAATACCACAGTTCATAGCTAATATTTAATCACTAGTTTGTTATAGAGTCGCAGTATTAAACTTATGACACGGACTGATTACAATCCGCATGCTAATAAAATGAGGAAACTTTGGTACTGTATCTTACATCGATAATGTGTGAAGGAGAAGAGGAACTTAAAGGGATCGGTAATTGGAAAGGACTGTCTCTCGACCAGGACTTGCTCCCGAACCTTGTAAAATATATGCTTAAAATGGACATGCAAGTTCCCAAGTAGAAGGGATTCATGACGTAATACTAGTGTGCCTCATTCGGATCTAATTCATGGAAGTACAGCATTTTTGTCTCCACATAGTTGTACATTTTCGATGGTATTTTCCTACAAACCCAAAAGGTTGTGCTTGTTATTCGTCTTCCATTCCAATCATCACATATAAGTATTGTGCTACGGCGGTGCGGGAGCACGGAGATTGAATGATAGTACGAACGCACCAGGATGCAGCTCATAGACAGACAATCCGTAGATGAACATTCCGACCAACCTTACTCGCCCGAATGCATGCAATTGGATTGAAGCTAGCCACACTGATGTCGACTGAACGACCAAGAACAAAGCAGTAATTGGCTGATCATTGTGATTTACATTTTCGAACTTTTCCGAACAACTGTATTCACTGCTAGCCTGATTTCTGCCTGACTTCACGTTGTTCACTGGGTTACTTTTTCAAGTACAAATAACTTCCTGACTACTTAGGTTACCCGACGAGATGCTAAAAATGTGCAAACCTGGTGTACAAAATGTTTGGGTTTAAACTTCTACCAAAGAGTAATGGATGAAATAAAAACGTATCAAATAGTTCTGCATGCGTCCGGTAGGACACAACACACAGGGAATTTGCAACAATCCTCCAGCGTTTGAGTGGCACTGTTTTCATTTATAAGTTATTACAAGCAAAGGATGCATGTGTTTCTTTCTATGACGAGTGTGTCCGTATATTATGTGAAAACGTATTCGTGGTTTAGAAAACAGCTTTCTGTTCTGTTTATTTAAGTCTCAGATATTGATCCAAACGTTTAATGAGGTTTCTATTTTTCTCATATACTTCTTTAGTACAAAACAAAGTTTGTAACCCGAGCGCGGACGATAGCTTTGAATCTTCGGCTAAATACTCCTTTCTGGCGATAGACTGAATACTATTTTAGTAAATCTGTTTAAACGCTTAGTGCAACACAAATAATAACCAACTGATATAATGCCGGTTCAATTCTTTCAGTGTGCCGTTCTCGAACGGAGTCAAATGCAGTGCATGGTTGCAAGGGAGAACTGGGAGAAAATCGTGTTGTGGGAACAAAGTGATTCACAGCACAAGTATATAAACTCTTGTTTATTCTCATTGCATACTCCTTTGCTCTGAACCGAGAAATTGGCGTTTCGAGTTATCGGCGGTATAAATTTATTTTGGGCAACATAGAAACACTTGAATGCGGAGTATGTTATATGTCGGAAAACATTGAGTCACACAAGGATGACGGCAAGCTAGTTGGTGTTGACTGACAATGAAGCGTCGCGGAAGTGACAATTAGAAAAAAGAACGTCAATAGTTCAAACGCACTGTTTGGGCTACGGGCCGGGAACAGTTACTTAAAAAGGACGACAATTGGAATAACAAACAGTTACCCAGCACATTACGGATGTGGAAAGAGAAAGATNAACTGAAATTTCGATATGACTGGCAGGATCCTTGAATTTGGGCAACCGATTTGAAATGATGTGATCAGTGAACAATTCAAACAGTGATTGTGAATTGGAAACTGACAATAACGCGGTCTGAGATTCACGGAAAAGAGACGTTTGATGCATTAGCAGGGATTTGATGAAAAGCTATCTTTTCCAAACTATTCAGTGATTGATCTTATGACCGAGAGAGGGGCGATTTACATGGGTATTGTTGTGGAATGTGCATACAGCGCACCACGGCGTGATATAAAACTCGGAATTACAAATAGATGAGGGCATTAGCAAATAATAAATACATGGGAAAAAGAATAAAATATCAAAAAAACTCTCGGTACATCGAACCCCCGAAGCAGTTCAGAATTTGCTCGGGTTCACAAGTTACCTTTAAAAAGAATACTATTATGAGATACCAAATATTTTTGGTAAATTTCCCAAGTCAATATATTTCTCAGTGTCAGATTTGAACAACGTTCGGAATGTATCGAAAAATCGATTGTAAAATCGCCTTGATAAAGGTTACCCACGGTAACCGAAACGTCGGCTTATTTTACCAATACCGACATCGTTGTATTTTCAAAATTACAACTTATATATCAATACATTTCTCTCAAGTGATTTTTTTCATTGGGATCATTTTATTAAACAAAACGCTCACACGAATAGAAACGTCAAGCCCGTATGAATCCATGAAGATGAACAATGGGCGGAAAAGAGCCACTCTTTGAGCACTGAAAATGACAGGTCAGCTGGTGATGAAACGTTTGTGATCTAACTGGATAAACAGTTCCCCAAAGCGTGGGAGAACCGAGTGTTTTAGTATTCCATCAGCAGACTAAATGACATGCAATTTGCAAATCCAGAATTGGATTCATGCGTTTTAAAGAAGCAGGGTTTGCTAAACGCAATAATTTTTTTTAGTGTATAACCCGTTTGCATTTTTTTTTATTATAGTTGCAATTAACGGATATATTTCTCTCCAAAAGTTAGCATTCCTGTCAATAGATTAAGCGTTTGGAGTGACTTCATGTTTTTGATTGGGTGAAGGAAATCGTGCTCCATGATTGGTGTTTGCTTTTCTGACAAAATTGCATGTTCTGTTTGATAAAGACCACGTTTATACTGTAGAATGCTTTAGAACGCTTCTCACAGCCCTCCCCCAGTGGATTTCTGAATAATAAAGACATAATACGAAATAAAGACTCATTGTTTGTTCAAACAATTGATCAGTCATTGTATTCGGCAAGAAATGAAATATCTTTTGAAATAGGGGCATTACGTTAAGAACACTACATTCAGTGATACGTGACAAAAGTCATTTATTCCTCCTTGTTGATCTACATTATAAATTAATAGTGTCTTATAATTTTTATCTAAAGAGACAAGGGGTGTGCCATAATACTCCGCTTGCATGAAGCCATAAAAATGTATGTAAAGATAAGTGGAAATGTGATAGAAGACAATGTCGTAAGCGTTGGATTAATGAAACTAGTATGAACAGTATTTTGAGAACAACGGTGACCAAATTACCCTGGAAGCACGTGACTCGTCTTACGGCAATTGCAGCTCATCAAGTGTACGTTCTAGCTATTCTGTCATCTATAGTCGTTCATATATTAGAAAACCGGGTATCTTTTTCTAATATTTCTGATCGGCAACGAGAAGTAAAGTTTTGCGAGAATGCTCATCTTAATCATTGTGTTATGGATCGAAGATAGATATATTTGAAATGTACTTCACTGTTGCGGTGCTACTAAGTGAGACAAAGTTGAGTGGAATTTACTTTTTGAAATATTTTGTTAGTAGAGGGGTATATTTGGGATAAATATCTAAAACGCATGCTCGAGTATGGCGTTTCTAAGCTGCATATTGAAAAGTCAATAATTGTAGTGATTATACTCATTTTATTCAGTTTGAATGTACTTACTGAGACACGGTAAGCTAAATGTTTTAACTTTATCCCGTACTAAGTAGCTTATAAAGGTAGAGAAACGATTACCCCTAAAGCACCCAACCGGTTTTGCATATTTTACAGACCACTAAGAACTCTCACTGTTCTGAACGATCGAGTATTACTTTCAAAGGTTTAAAGCCTTCAAATTGTGTCCTCTCTCTTCCCCGCTAAATGTTTTTCAGACAACCCTTTGCTGTTTCATAACTGTCGGTCAATTAGTGTTGTATGTGTCCCAGGGAGTCAGGAAGAATTAAGGGCCTGCTGGAATAATGTTGGCATTTTGTTCACTTTCTCTCATTCGAATGCTTGGACAGTTCTCAGTCAGGTATGATCTTACATTTTTACGTTGTTTCTCAGTGCACTCAATCAACTCTACCATAGTGCGCCTAATATGTAGCTGAAGTGTCCATACATTGACTGATGGAATGTACGAATAACAGGTTGTGCGCCTAATAAGAAATAGGAATAAGCGTGAAAGTCATGAAAACTGTTGAACTGCCATATGGAGGTGAGGGTGATTACATAGCACGTCGAAGAGTACATTTAGATAAAGTCACAACACAATGACGGCGGATATGGATCGATTTCGCATTCGGACACTGATCAGTTAAATAGATCGAATGAATTTCCTATCATGGAAAACAATAATGATTAATCGTGAACGATCGGGGTATGGTGATGGAAAAGATGAGTGAAAGGTTGATTTAGCATCACATCAGCAAATGCTCCACCAAAGTCTTTTAAATGTACATGTCAGTTTTCAAGCCATCTTTCACATCTTATATATTACATTCCTGTTCGCTTCATTCCAATTGGTACGTAAGTTTACCAGTGTCGTTCATATAATGCTGTATGACGTTAAGGACGCCACGAGGTAGCCTGCAAGTATTCTACAAGCCATAGTTTTTTCTTGCCTTTACATATAATTCTCTGTTAGTGCATCTTTAAGCACACGAGGAAGGCAAACATATATGTTCGATGAGTTCATGTCCAAACAGTACGATTTCGGAGGCGCTCAGAATCCGACTCGTGAAGGCTGAACTGTGCTCAATGTGATCCGAGTTATAAAACTGAAGTCAACAGCAAGTCGTTTGTGCACATAAGCATGATGTAAAAAAATGAATTTTGATCATGATATCCCAAACACGTAGTGTTTGGTGTTTTCTCTGCATTAGGCCCATACATATGACTCTCCCTCCATTCTGTCTGAAATTGCAGTTTTTTTATATAACATCCGTGTGTAAAGGCTCGAAGATGAATTCAAACAAAATAAACATCATACTTCATTGTATAGTCTTCATGAATTATTTTTTTATCATACTTATGTGTGATGAACATCCGACGAGGAAAGTCACACAGTCACTAGGACCTGCTGTTAAGTGATGAAAACCAGTACGCTAGCCCCAGGAGTTTGAGTGGCGAACCACTTAAGGCCCCGATAGGTTAGGTGTGGTAATGAACCGGATGACAACGAAGCCGTCTATCGCCAAAGTTGGGTGGTGATGGCGGGACTCGAACCTCGGACCGCAGAATCCAAAGCACGCCTGTGACAGCGATTAAACCACTGCGCCACCACTGTATTTGGCATAATTTGTGATTCAGCTTGTGGTTTGTTAGAAAGTGTCTCACAGGTGTCTAAACTTTGTAATGCAATTATTGGCTAGGATTGGAAACGTCGATTTCAGAAGAGATGGACTGAAAGGGAGAATGAGAGAGGAACGACCAGAAAGGAACGAAGTATAGAACTGGGGTCAGAAGAAGTGAATCACGTGCATATGGTATGCTCCAGATTTGCGCTTGTCATCTATTTGCGTGTAAAACAAATCACAGATGCCAGATATTAGGGTCTAGGGTCACGTTCTCAGGGTCCACGTGAAAGCCGAGTTCATTCGAACATACGCCACGTTTATATGGGGACAGTACTCGAAGCATTATCGTGATGAATTTGGGAAGGGGGTAATTTTTTGTGGAAATTTGTGCTTTGTTGATTTTGTATGGGGTAAATTGGTTAATTACATAAATCCATTTCTAATTCCATGTATAATTTATTTTGTTCTTTAGACTTCATTCACCAATCATCTATCAACGTTTTCCTGAATAAAGCTATGAACGATTCATCAATCTTCGTTTGCCAACTGGGACAATTTGTATGACTCACGCAAAGTGTTTTCAACTGTACTGAGCTTGGAGCACCTCTGCTTTAAGTTGATCAAATTACTGGCCAGTCAGTAATACTCCAGCCAGTGAGATATATTATGTAAATCGAAAAAAAAACATTTAGAGGTCTCTCAATTTCGTCACAGGCAGATCGCTAACAGCCCCGCTTTTCCTGCTGCTGTTGGAAATGTCAGTTCTATCAGAGATTGATGAACTGTTATCGCAAACACAGTATCGCAGTTCAGGATACCATTTTGTACAGAAACGGGCAGACTACTTAGGTTCGCTTGAACCACTGCTAAATATTCCGTTTAAATGATGTAAATACAAGTATCAAAATAATAACCGACGTCATCACATCATAATAGACACAAGCTTTGGCGTGTATCGTGTTATACCGGATAAAGCTTGATAAGATCATGAGTGAAGTGTGACTATAGAATGTCCACTTTAGATCAACCTCATGCGTTATTTGTGTATCACTGTAATTTGCTTCAACTTCAATGTGGACGTGAGCTTCTGCAGTTAGCCAGTTCATATATAGCAGTTGTCTTTCGTTACTGGTCACATGTTTGCTAAATGGGTAATAATTAAAGCATTTTATAAAGCTTTGGTTTTAATTGTCCACATGAGAGTGTTAATTCAGCATGGCATCAAATGTATTTTCCGTCAACCTAACTAATCAATTTCAGTTTGAGTGTTAACAACCAATACCAAGTCCTTTCTTTTCCCGGTTTTGGTTTCTGTCTTTTAACTGCCCATTTAGATAAAAGAGCAGAATGAAGAATGGGATGTTGAGAGCGAGTGGAAAGAAGATACGGAATTCATATAGGCTCCAGTCGCACGAATAATTAGTAGGTGCATAAGCACCAATGTCTGTGACATCCAACCATATCACTCAGTGTCTATAACCATCGGTTGCCATGATATCGGTGTCCCCATCCAGAGAGCCTTCCCGAAATCCATGTGCCCCGATTAAGATTTCCATACCCTCATGACAGCTCTTAGTTTGACCGCCCCTGACTTTTTCCGTCCACTGCTTGCCTCGGCAAGCAACGTACGCATTAGCAACGTATTTGGTGACACGCGCAACACATGATAAACGGCGTAGGCCATGGAGGTAGACCACGTGTTCCGGGGGATCGACCGCAATTTCCTTAAACTCTGCGCCTAAACTCAGCATTTATTGGCCGGTTTCTCCACGAGACTCGTGCTGTTCGGCGTAGACCGAGGTGTTCGAACACAGAAAATCTATTTGTATTCTGCTCCCGTAGTGGTCAAGTGTATGTAGAGCAGGACTGGCCTAAATGCTGCAGCATATAATCGACCCTTCACATTAAGCCGGATGGCGCGACGGCACCACAGATGTCTCAAGTTGGTAAACGTCAACCGAGCCTTCCTTATGCGTACTGAAACATCATCCGTGATATCTGGGTCCTAGTATTGAGATATAGCTGACCAAATAGGAAATTTGTTTTTACTTCTTCCGTTACTTCCACAGTTAGAGTAAGGTTGGGGACTGGGGCAAACTAATATTGTAGGAGAATTTTTCATTTTAAACGTGAAAACGCATACCGAAAATTGTTGTAGTAGAACTCAAACAGAAACGCCTGCAAATTACCTAGAACTACCACCGACTAGCACGCAATAGCACCATGGTCTAAGTCTAGCTGGGTACGTTCTAGCTTTAAACAGCGGTGTAGAACATCAACCCTTGAGTGTATTCTGATATTCACACCCTGGATGACTGAGCAATGCTAATATATTGTACTGCTAGAGTTGAAGCTGATATCTATGACTGGAATGAGAAGTTTGCAACATCTCGTCAGAGGTGAATAATTCACATCTTTAAACAACATCGCAGGAGTATTTGTTGAATATTCCCAGACGAGGGGCCCTATGAAATGACTTTCATCGGCGAAATAATCGCAGATTAATCTCCATGGTGTAGGTAGCGCATTGGTACAGTGGCTGTCACCAGCATTCTTTGACCTCCATGGTCCGTTTATCGAGCCCATTGACCGCCACCCAAAGCAGATGGTAGTCTGCTTTGCAATTGCCCGGTTCAATACTTTGCTTAACCTAGCGGGTCTCATGTGTTTCGCCACTACGAGTCTCAGAGATTTGGTTACCGGTGTGCATTACTGAACATGAAGCTTTCGTGAAAATTTGGTCCGGACCGCGTGTTGTTGATCATATAAGTATGTATAATCATGTGATAATGTTTGTTTTTCAAATAAGCCAATAATTCTGAGAGATTCATTGGGAAAACAGAGATGTTGCGGACGGGCTTCCTTTCAGTGCTTCATCTACTGGCCAATACCAGCACATTAACTCAGGGAAATAACACGGGGAGATGGCCAAATCAAGGTTTTAGTATGTGCGAAAAGCGAGTTGAGGGGTCCGGAGGGAGGCAGATGTTTTCACACTGACCGCATAATTTGTGATAATCCCTTGCGTAGTGTGAATATTCAATTGAAGTGTTAAGTGGGGACACTTCGGACGCGTGATCATGAGAAGGAAAATGATATTACGGACTATTTGTATGCGCATTATGTGGATTTGTTTATTCTAATTGCTATTGCCTCTACTGTAGATAACAATCGGGCTTTAACCTCCTTAGACCGGATCCCCATTGGTTAATAGATTGAATGGAACGATTCCCACACATCCACGGTGTGATTCGTCTCGGCCAGATGTATAACAAGCTCACTCGCACCTGCCTTTATCCGTTGCCGATTGAGCCAAGGTGGGTGACGTCCTCTGATTCGATCGGTCAGACGGCTGGTGTTGTGATTCACGTAACTTGCTTCAGAGGAGCAAGTAAACTGGTACACACAATGCGAGGTCATCTTCATCGGTAGCCTGTCCTTCATCTTTAATGTGAGAACCTATTTGGAACTGTATAATATACGCAATTCCGTTAAGAAGTAACTATTTTCCACTACACTCCTCAGTCGTTTTCTCATTTTCCTTGCAAGAGTGTTGTCACCTTTGAAAGGCAATGAAATGAAGACCTTTTTTTCTCCACTGTGGAGCCCTTGGATTTTGCAACGATCGATAAGATCCTCTGGGTATCCATTTTTTTATGAACGTTGCCAATTCATCATTTACTGTATCAGTAGAAGAACAATCTTTCACGATTGGTGACTGGCTTCGTTTACGCTGCATCGGAACAAAAGTTTCATAGCTAATACATTGTCCTGTCCACGTATACTTTCTCGGTATGCTTCATCTAAGGGAACCATCCTTGCGGTGTGACAACTGAATATCAGGAAACGCTATTCCTTGAGGAGATTCCAGTTGTAGCGTGAAAGTTATATTATGATGAGCCTGATTAAAACTGTCCAAAAACATTGAGGTATTCCGTGAATTGTCAATAACACAAATAATATCATCTGCATAAGGCCTGTATAGGACACCTTATTCGATTCAGGTGGACAATGTCTCATTCTCCAGCTTTGCCATAAATATATGGGTGGCCTAATGATGAGCCCATAGTGATTCCATCTTTTTGACGATACAGGCAACCGTTGAACTGAAATCGAACATTGAAAGTGCATTGCTGGAGTTTGTTAGGCTTTCTACTGGAGTTCCGATATTTACATGTTTTCTTTCACACAAAAGTCAATCGTTTCCTTCAAGGGAACATTCGTTGATAACGAAGTTACATCTAACGAAAATATGCGCCTGTTAGTTGAGTCTAATGATTCTATCAAGCCCACAACTTCAAATAAACCTTTCAGAAATTATTTTGCCAATTCTCTCCCTAATGGCTCAATTAGTTTGGCTAGCGACTTTACCACAGCGTTTTAACACCACCTTTGGCAAGGAAATTAAGTATTATCGTCCGATCATGATTGCCAGATACGCTGATTGATATGAGAATATCTTACTGAATCTGAACTCACTATATGCAAATACGTTTCATTTTCGACAGGTGTTGTGGCAACCCTTAGCAGTATCATTCGCTCAATTAGAGGGTGACTGATGTACTGACGTTGGGTCAGCGGACGGAGAACGGGAGTTATCTCGTCTTAACCCCAAATGCCATGTTTTTGATAATTATTCAAGGTGCCAGGTAGTGAATCTGGGAGAATTTCGTGCGTGATTTTTCGTTCCTTTTAAGACGTTTATTCATCGTAATTTCCGTTGGATTTTATGAGACTTCAGTGGATTTCGATAATTGATAGTAGAGAAACCTGGCAGAACCGTGCGCTGTGAAACTGGGCTGAACTCCGAATTGAGTCTTTCAATTCAACAGTTTCAACAGTTTCCTTTGGCGTTCATTTGTACTGCAGGGAACATAAGGCTTCTGATCTAGAATGGCTGGCTGGTCTGTTGCAGCAATGATTTTCAATGCCTTCGATACACTACTTTGGGTGGTATTCCTCAAATCCTAAACCGGTTAGTCTTAAATTAGGCAGCGGGACACACTTTAAGACCACAGCTCATCAAAGGCGCAAGTTTCTGAATGCCATTTGAGCCGCCCACGTGCAGCCGCTCTAAATTTGTGCTCCCAGCCTAATCGGAACTTCTCCGTCTTATATTGTCATGCATCGTCCAGTCTACGTTCATTCGACCCAATTCTGTGAGCTCCATCTTGTTATATGGTTCACTTGGAAATAAATCGCTCCCATCCTTCCGCTGAGCGGTTCTTTTGTTTCGATCAAAGCTTTTGAATACACTCACGAGTGCAAAATTGTTTAATTTTATTTCGTTGTGTCACTAATGTGATATCATTCGCAAGAAAAATGAACACTATTTCCAGTGAGTCCAGATTTTGCTTCTGAACTACAGTTACAAGCATTCTACGGATAATTTTATGCTATTCAGTGCTATAATTACTACCACCGCATTCGCACTTGTGTTTATTCCACTGCGGCCAGTAAAGCCGATCGATATTTCCAACATGGTCTTTGCCATTGTTGTAGGCACTTGCGCTTAACACTGACCTGGACTAGTGGGTGACCGAGACAAACAGCTTTGGTTTAAAGTGACCTTTCCTTTAATCAGCCTCGCCGTTCGATGGGAAGTCTCACAATGTCAACAATTACGGCACTGGGTGTTTCACCGACATTGGAGTACGTGGTCTACCGAGTTGTAGGAAAGACCTTCAAACAGGAATATTATTCACACGCCACCTGAAGTACTTTCACCCCTTATAAGCTAAGCTTATATTTAAACAGGCAGCAGGTAGCCACTCTGCCAGAATATACATAATTCTGAAAAATGTAATGTGTAAAATCCCGAGTTTAAAGTGCATTGCATAAATCGCACAATGAACATCAAACAAAACAAGAATTCTACCAGACAGAACATGGAGCGAACACATACAAACGACTAGTCGTGACAGTGCACGGGAAATAGAAAATGCGCGAGTGATTCTTATACATGGAAGCCCGCAATTGAATGATCCGGATACACCGAAATGCCAGTAAAGGGATTTTTAATAGTGGCGGTTCAGTCAAGGCTTGACTGGATGTGTTGAGGTCTCGACTACAACCGTATTTTCTCAACTAGCACAGAGATGGTCAGAAAATGATAAAAATAACTCTGAGAACCGTAAAAATGGGTATGACTTTCATTAGTGATAAGATAACAAGATCAAGGGAAAACCAGAACTGGGTTTAAAACCCATGCTCAACCCAGGATCAAAAAGTGGTTCAATGACAGAAAATGCCACCCCCACACAAGCTGGATTTCCATAGACTTTATGTTCCTTCCCACAAGTGGTAGACCAGACCAAAATCATCCCCTAGCAAAACACGATACGGTCAGCCCAACTAACTGTTTGCTTCCCGATGATTTTATGCTCCGCAATCAACTGTATCGTTTCTACATTAATGCATGTGGTTTACTCAGCAAATATTCAGAAGTGGAATTGTGGTGCCAAACTGATCAATGATACCTTATTGCAGTTATCGAAACTCGGCAGAGAATCGACATTCTCGACTCAGAATCACGCTTACTAGGCATGAAGCTGCTCAGAGGTGACCGATCTACGAGGGGTGGTGGTGTACTACATTTGAGCTGCAAATTACAATACGAGGTAATTGCTTATCCTGTTGCGGCCACTGAGTCACCGTGGTGCAAAGTGCGAGTGTCACAACGTGATATCAGCTGATTAGTGTGGTGTACCGCTCTACTTCATCCACAGACTCAGCCCTTGAGACTCTGTTGCAAACAATTCATCACATTCTGTCACTGTAACTGTCAAACATGTACACATTATGGGCGATCGCAAGCGCCCAAAAATAGCTAAACCCGTGACCTCTCTACAAGCGTTTAAGTGGAAACTCGTTCAGTTTATCGAATTCTACTCACTTTATAATTTTGTGAAGGAGCCAACGAGGTTTGGAGCCAATGAGTCATCGCCGGTTTTCGACTGGGTCTTAGCTAACGAGGGATTGATGGTGGAAACGATTTCTCCTTCAACTTCATTAGGGTGCAATGATCCTAATGAATGCATGTTTGACTACATTTTCATGCACCTTTATCGCAAACTTATACGGTTAAATCTTGCATGTTTTTTTGATTACACTATGCTTACGATTTTGGAGAAAGATCTTTATTAGATTTTCACAATTGGCAATGTGATCCCTTAGTATCCCGGCAAGAAATTACGAATCACCTCACGGAACTGGTAAAGGGTTTGACTAAGAGCAAACACTACTCATCTAGCTGGTCACACATCGGTGATATGTAGTCAAATAAATGAAGTGGATTTCGCAGGTGACTATGTCATAGAGGGCTTATAACCATATAGTATACCTACTGTCCCATTTGAAACTACTGCACCAAGTTGCGGCTAGAAAACAATTTGATGTACCAAGAAATGTTGATGCGCAAGCTTATACTCACATAAATGTCTCCAGAAACGTTAAGTCTGGCGTTCTAGAGCTAACATTGGTAGGACGTCTCATTCAAAACAAAGGAGACAGTTGAAATGTTAAAAAGGCAGTATGCTCATGTATTCACTGCACCAACGAACGCCGGACTACGGCTGCCTCTGTTACTGAAGGACATACCGTATCTAACGCTCACCACAGTTGCTTTTCCCACAGGAATCATAGTATAAAAACTGCAGTGTTTGAAAAAAATCCATTTGCGAGGATAGATTACATCCATTCATAAAAGCTTATAAACCTGGAAGGTAACATAGCTCAACCATTAGTGAACGATTCCAACACATGTTAGGCAAAACAGTGCTCCCACAGACATGGAAAGAAAGAATAATTTGACCACCATATGTACAAAGGTGACTGCCGTATTGACCCAATTAACCGCCACCTCGTTGCTGCGCCCCCCTCCTATTATCCAAAGTCATGGAATCCATTTTCGTGAGTCAAAAAAGTGCAACTTATTATCCACGCTGCAACATCGGATTCGTCGGGGGTGATGGCGTATCACTAACTTGCTTCTGGTCCGAGAATTGTAGACAAAAGCAGATGATCACGGTGATGCAGCGGTCACAGTATACCAAATCACCTCCAAGGCATGTGACCG
This sequence comes from Echinostoma caproni, assembly GCA_900618425.1. Classification (NCBI taxonomy): domain Eukaryota; kingdom Metazoa; phylum Platyhelminthes; class Trematoda; order Plagiorchiida; family Echinostomatidae; genus Echinostoma; species Echinostoma caproni. The sequence goes on along the minus strand of UZAN01039382.1, from coordinate 43,459 downwards.
ACTGAACCACAAAACACTACTGAGGAAACTACACAGTTATGAAAAACGGCGACTTGTCTGGGGTTAGGTAGGAGAGTTTCTCCATAAATGAAAGACAATGCAAAGTTATGCAAAACAGTGACACAATCTGAGAACGCACGGACACTTAAGAGAACACTTTGTGCTATTTATCAATGATTGATCGAAAACGACATCGAATTTGCCACAAAACTCGGTTTTCTTGGGATGTCAACAAATTCCGTATAACTCGAATCAGAAAGATCTCGGTTTCATCGTTCAAGGTGTTTTAAGTTGTTCCCCAGGGCGTCGTCCGCCGCTGCAAGACATTTTGGTTTGTTAAATCTGGTCTTTGGCAAATTTGAACCTATGTGGTTTCCCGTTTGCTATCAGCCTGGCTTCGACCACACATAGAATATCCCTATAAAGCCGAGAATCTGAGCTACTACGTGATCGCAAGAATTTGGAAATTTGTGAACCAATGTCGTTTATTTTTCACCTTGTCGCCCAGTTTTCAACCCGGAAGCCATTCATTCACAATTGCCAGCGGTGTGTGCAGTATCTGAAAGTCTATACCACCTCACGTTGTTTTCATGTTCACCATTGTTTCTTTTGAGTAAAATCGAGGTGAGACTTTGGCAAGTCTTTCGACATCCGTTGCCGAGAAAGAAACAGAAGAAAATGCTTGACATTCCATATCTTTCTGTGGACCGTAATTCAATCCATTTGTGTGACAAACTCTACGAGGCAAGAAAAACAACCACCTGTGAATATTTTTCATTATAAAACTTTGAATTTGTGCATAAATCAGTCCAAGGGTTAAAAGCCGCTTCATTCATCCTAATGGATGGAATCTCAGCTTCTAGCACTCTAGAATCATTTATTACCGCATACAGTCACAAAGAAAATGTTAAAAATAGCATCGTAAATTTAAAGGAACGTGGAGTAGAAGTTTGAAAACCGAATATTAATTGCATACGACGTTCAAATTAAAATGCACCGAATTTCGTAAACCCAGTTTGATGCGGAAAATTACATTCTGTTCTTAAAATCACAAAATATAAGCAGAACGAGTTAGTGTTTCATACTATCATGGAGGTATTAATGATCAGCAAATACGCTCAGTTCAGTTGAGATGCTGATATAGTGGATGCTAAGTAAATATCTGCGAGCATTGTGGAACAAAACCCAATAAAAAACAGCGCTGACATTCACTGTTGCAACTGATTTTATCCGTCAAGTATTAGTGGACCAAAGACGTTGATTTACTCCAGCTGCTGTTAATTCAACTGCCAACACCGCCTTGTTTATGGACAGTCATGGGACGGTTCGCCCGAAACAATTATATTCAAATTTGTTGGTAATTTGTGTGTAACTAAGACTTTTGGAGCACATAGACCCCGAAGTGTGTTGCCTGCCAAGTAGTCGATTTTCCCCAACAAAGAAAAATACTGTTCGTTCAAGTCAGAGGGAGTTGCTATTTTGTGGTACTGCATTGCTGGAATTCCGCTAGTCAATCGGAGCGATTCTGCCCTCATCTGTTACCCTGATTTAATGATCCGTTTGAAAATATGTCGCGGTTTCTTAGCATAATTCGAAAATGTGGGCCTTGTGTGACAAAATAAAGCCTTGACAAATATTTTCGTGTAAGATCGCATTTCGCCTTTCAAATTAATAGGAATATGATCGTTGATACATAAATATAGAAAAATATTGTGACATTATTTACGGCCGAATTCAAAGGCTGCACCGCAGCCTATTGCTCACCTTGTTATGGGTATCAGTGCATTCATTAGGAGAGTGGCGGGCACGAAGTTTGTGGTCGAACGGTAGAGTCTGTTTGCAGGTTGCCCCACTGCAAGCAATACGTCAGTATTGCCCTGCGTTGTCACTCGTCTACTGGCCATGACAGCCTTTCTGGTGGATGAGCGCAGAAAGTTTTATTACTACCACTTTCACCGGGTGAGGTATTCGCCAGTGGGCAGTTGGCATCTCTTTTGTTCTGATATATCCTTACCCGAAAAGCCCTTATCCATTAAATTAAATCACACAAGGAAATAAAACATTTCTATCGGGATTAATTGAATCAGTGTCACCATAAACGAGCAATAGCATGATCGCAAGTAGGTCTTACTGCTTTGTTTATAGACTATTTGGGTCCCACACATCCTTATTGATAATAGTGTACATTGTTTCACAACGACAACGAGAAAATAGGGAACTCGTTTTATGTTCCATTAATATTTAGCACCACAGGTTTTGGTTCTGCATTCGAGTATATAGGACCAAACTATCATGTTTAACATTGATGACCTCTAGTTAGAAAGACCAGTAGTCTCTCAACAAATACTATATCTATGGACATTTTATGACCAATATTTTCTTTGGTACATAATTTTAATTATTCAGGGTAACAAAAATGAAGTTGACTGCTAACCAACGTTTTGTAACAACAAAGGTTCAATAATCGGTTAGAATATGAATCACTTTCCAGAGAAATGTGTCAGATTATAGTCACAATCATTAACTGTTCACAGTTCCATTCTTCTGTGAGTTTACTAAACGTCAGACTAAAAGTGATGATTATTCCAAGACATATCGTTCGCGAAACAACACTGATATTTTGATATCACTGTCATTCACACTACCTTCCATGCTCAAAATTGACGGGTTATTTCTCACTATGTGCTAAGTTCCGATTTATTCTTTTTCTCTTTACATCAATGAGTTTTGAATCTATTATTTTAATGAGTATTCGCGATCTTCACTTTCATATTCACATCTCATTGACCCAGTTATCGATCACCCCTCGGTTCACCGTCATGCCGGTCCCTGTTGACAGTCTAAGGTCAATTTTGATTGTCCGACAATTTGGATAACTTTGGCGGAAAAGATCCCAGTGACTGTCTGTGGCAATCATTTTGAGTGGAACGGACAGAATTTTCTAGTTGCTTGAAAATGTTTGCTAGACCGTTGCGCCATACTGACTAGCCCTGCTCTATTGCGATCTGAGGTGCACCAAGTTGGATCGAAAGTTAACCAATCCCAAAGAGGACATAATGGGAAAAAATTGGCAACGAAGCTCATTTTCTCCTTGCCTTAATTACGACATTACAACACAATATATATGATTAGTAGTAGAAAAGTATTTAAGAGGGAAAGGGGAAAATGATAAAAGTATTCAACAATTTGTATCCTTATTGGTCTCCAAATATAACGGATCAACCTCTGAAGCAATTTAGAGAGTTACGACCGAACACGGAAGTTGTCATAACGAAACCGGACAAAGAATCCGGTATTGTCCTAATGAATCATACATAGTAGATCAGGAGGATTGCGACAATTCTGAAGGATCAATCGGAATTCACAAACATGACAACAGGTACTCTCAAATACAGAAGCTCTTTCTACCACATCAGAAAAACGTTTGAACAGATTTATTCAACAATAAGTACGAATCCACAATTTTATCAGCTGCCCAAGGAATGTAAGATTTGAGTTCCCATCTGACCTTTCCTTACATGTTCAACGCTGATTACCTTGCGATAGTCTTCTGGAACCAGTGAGGGTAACATTGGCTCAGCACAGCCTTGAGGATGAAATTGGTCTCAATGCCATCTTCGGTGGCCACATGCTTTCAAATGTAACATCTCATAACGTCATCAAACATCCAAGTAAATGGTGCTTTGAGACCAATTGTGATAGAAACTATTGAGTGTTTTGATTAATCTTCCCTCTACCTCGTAAATTCTTATGGTAGTATTCAAATATATGTATATTGTGTTGCAATACAAAAAGTAATACACACAGAAAACGATTGAGTTTATCAGTTTGTGTTGTCAGAAATTAAATTCCGTATAGAGCCATGGAAACTAATTCCTAGTCACCGAACGATCGTGAGATAATGCGACAAATATCGAAAGGATTTGTAAGCAGATTGTTCTAAAAGTCGTTCGCCATTCAAACTACACAACGCTTGTCGTTCTTTTCTGCTGAACTGGTCCTCCTAAAAGCTCCATCTTTACTTTTTAACTTGTTTCATCAATTCGCAAGGCGGTTACCGAGAGATGGCCGCAGCTGCATGCACCCTAAATTGTGGAGCCTCCAGGGAGAGTCGGGTACTGTTGGACACCAAAGGAAAGGTATGCGTGATTTTGTAAGCACGTCTGGTCCTTGAAAATGTAATGATATTATCGGTAAATAGTTGTAGTTTTCACACGGAATGCTTTGATACCGAGGTGCGTTCATACTTACTGCCAGGTGATTGGTGCTAGTATGCGTAGTGCAGTTTTCTTTAAATGTGTTTGTTAAAATGTCATGGTTTCACTATATTAAACCCGAGGGTTGAATCATCGGTGATGATTGCAGACTGAAGTCCGTAGTTTCGTCAGCCTCTACACTGGAGATCAGGATTTGTCTTCCGTTTAAAGTTTACAACTTAACTAATCGATTCCAACCACGCGTACAATCGGTTTTCAACGGGAGTTATTATGCAGCCAAACTCATAATAGTGCAAAAACAACGGTCATATCCGTCACCTCGATTAAAGAACGTCCACCTCTATTGGCCAAATGTACCCTAATCCACCAATTTATGTATGGCCGTGGTGACACTTACATAGACAGAAAGTAAGTCAAGCGCAGGATGTGTAGAATCCCATACGAGTTGCCAACAGCTGCAGTGGAGGCATTCACTGTACTGGTCGAAGGACTATCCGCTTCGAGAAAATGTAATGCTTACTATTATGTAACAAATAACACTTTTTTGCATCCGGAGACTCTTTGCTCGATCCTCATATCACTGGTGCAAAGGATGCAACGGCTTTCTTTCACAAGCAGCAGTGACATGGAGTGGCTTTACCAACTATTATTTCAGCGACATTTTATAGAACAAAAGTTTAGAAATTTGTGACTAGTTCGATGGTAAGATGGAACCCTTGCTGTATATTATTCTTCATTCTACCGACTGAAATGAAGTTTAGATTGACCGTTTTGTTCTTGGATTAAACCAACATAACAGCGTGGTGTGTGTATTGGTTTTGCAAACATAATCTTTACCCAAAATAAACTCGAATTTCCTCATGATTCAAGTAAAGTTATAACCGAAAAACGTAAATTGAAGGCATATATTTTTGAATCATTTATCTGTATATGGACTGTTTTTTTTCGATTGCAAGTTTTTCTAGTTGAAGAAAAAGACATTCATATAGACAAAATATGGTGACACTGCCGATTCACTAGTTTCATCTGTTGCCTGTTCATGGCTGACGAGGGTCGGAAGATGGCTCCAGCTTTGTGTACCGACAAAAGCAACAAAACTGGACCGATGTGCACCGTCGATTGCTGCGCTACCTTTACACGTTCTACCTCACATTATTCATATTTCCGCATTTTTACTCAATGCCACGCGTGGCTGCTACTCACGGCATTATATTTTTCATCTCAAGTGTGCCAGGAGATCTTTTGATGGTTCATCTGCTTTTTCAACTCCAGTTGCTCACCGCCCGGGTTGGACCACCACACTCAAGCGTGGAAGATGTCAAGTTGTTCCTCATTGAACCACTTAGGTCAAAATGACTGCCTCCTCAGAGGTGGGCAATTACACTCAGTTGCTGTTTCCAAAAATGTTGCATTTAACTAGTGTTCTCCGATCCAGAATTTATATTAGCATTGCAGTTTTTGTCGAAGAGACCTAACTTAATAAGGGTTCTGATGACTCTAGTATCGATTGAAGATTTCCAAGTTTCTATACAAGATCGAAGAACGGGAGGAGGGGAGACTGGACGGGATGTTGTAACATGTGTCAACGTTCCCCGATGTGGCAAGTCCCATGTTATTTTCTACTATTGCTCAATAGGTATTGAGTGCCTAACTGTGAAATGTCACCGCTGTCCCGTTTTACTCACAAATTTAACAATAACTTGTACATAGCAATTTTTCTGCGCACAAGCATATCACAATTCATTCGTCTACTTATTAATATCTTCTAGTGCCCCACTTTCAGATGTAAACTTACATATAAGCGTTGTCGATTTGAACCATAGTAGTGTTGTGATATACTACTCACATTTGTGAGCAGTAAGCAAAACATGCGGTTGTCGGTTTCTTTCAACGATCGGAAATGAACAAGACCACTTAGAACTATATCATAAGTATTTATCTTATTTTATCACGAGGTATGCCAGATATCTGTCACTCTCGCACTAGAGGTAACCCTATTGTTTTCAGAATAATCACCAACCACCCAAACTTAGTTTACTTTGACACTAAAAGCGCCGATATCCTCCAGCGAACACTGTTTATTCTTAGTTCAAGCTAAAGTTTATTCACATTGTGCATATAAATGTTTTGATCTGACCACAGCAGATTTAGGTTTTGCAACCTGTCACCCATAAATACTTTTTGTTTCCATGAACCTCTCAGGCATGTTTCTTCATGGTTTTCATTATCTCCATCTCCTCTATTCACGTAATTCCCCCATTCAACTAAACAATCAATGCAACTTTTAATTACTGCCGCCCTGTTAACGGAAGGGTAACCTCTCCAATATTGAAGTCATCGCGACGACAAAATGACCATCCATGCAAGTCTAAGAAGGCTTCCGCAACTTGAAATATTGGGCCCCCTTTATCCAATTCGTTAAAACCGAAAGAAGAGAAAACTGCGAGATGTTAACGTCTCGCAGTATTTGTCTTCTTTCGGTTCTAACGAATGCTTCAGCAGTCAAATACTTTTCCAGGCTTATCAAAGCTGAATTAAGTAGATTAAACGCATTATTCTGCGATCGAGTTCTGAGGACATAGCAAAAATCCGTGGCAAGGTATCAGACTTCTTTGTGGAAGGAAGAAAGTACGGTCGAAGCTGAGCGTAGATGATGATGGTTCTAATGCTGCAGTTCTGCGCCAGTCGTTCTGTCTACTCGACATGGTTCCATCAAGTTTTATTTTGTGTAAACGCTTACGAGAATCATCTACACCCGTTGCACGTTTACTTACAACAACTTGAGGGTAACAAGTGAACTTTGTCTGAACCTTGGACTATGAAATATCCCTATATCTGTAAATACTTTACCCGTAGAATAACGTAAATATTTTTTGAACTCAAATGTAAGCTTCAGTGTTTTCTAGTTATACGCCATTCAATGCAATACATGTAATCACGATGCTTGTAAACTGTTCAGTCGGATATTTCCTCAACACCGTGCGCGCCGTGTTCACCGACAATAGAGCGCCTGCCTTTCTTCGAGTTGCTAAACTCGTATTGCAGTTGGTGCCCACCTGTGCACATGTATGCGTCAAGCAGGCGTAACGTTAGCATCGAAAAAAGTAAAATCGCAGTTCAGTTGTTTAATCACGCTGATTACGCATTAACCCCTGTGAATATGAGCTTCATAAGCTGATATTCAAACCCAACGAGAAACAATTGATGATCTCACACGAATCCCACTGAAAAACGTGAAGTTTGTAATCGGTTGTTAATCACAAGTCAACACTATATACTAGAATGCCAATCCATCACCGTGAGTGGACCCTTCGGAGTGCATTACGAATTGCTGGAGGTACTGTTTCTCAACTTCTCTCCATGATTCTGACAGAAGTAATCATGTGATTTTCCACTGTTGAGCACTGATCTGTTTCAAGTTTGACATCACAACATTATGAATGGGTGCAGTGTTGAGAACTTCATAGTTGGGACTACTTGATAATTCATTTACTAAGCAGTCATATATCAAAATTAACCACTTGACTGCTGCTGGAAATTCGGCTCGATTTATCAATTATCAAATTGCAAACTGTCATAAAGTACCTTTGCCACCACCCCACCAACCCACCACCCCACTTTCTTGAATCTCGTTCATTGTTGTTCAGAACTGAGGTTTGGTTTTAGTGCGCACCGAACTGGTGCGATCAACCAATTTGAAAACCAGTTTGTTTCACTTCGGTTCACTAGAGTTGACAGAATCATTTAATGCGCTGTTGGTCCGTCCCTGCCGGGCCGTGATTGATTTCATCGGTTACGATGGTGAATGACAAAACGCACACAGATTCCCAACCTCTATTCGTGTAGAGTGAAAAATGTGCTGGTGATCTCATGTTGTTTCCTACAACAAATTTGAAATAAGGGAAAGTGATTTTGTTTGAACGAAAGAGAGAATATGGATACGTACCGACACCAGCTTGCAAAGACAAGCACGCCTGTTGCTGATCAAACTGTTATCTGACTGGCTATCTGGTTAGTTCACTGGGATTAGGAGAGAGGAGGGAAGAGAGAATAGAGAAGAATGGTAGGCAACCGTCTCTTGCGTAACACATTTTATAGCAATGCCTAGTGTCGTTTCTCAACAAACCTATTTTTCGTTTACATGATTTATCCTTCTTGCATCTCTCCAACTTAGGTTTTCCTGCGTGCAAATGATATATGTTCCTGGTCAGTTCATTTTATTTATGCCAATCACCGTATATTTAGGGAGACCGTGAAAAGAATTTAGCTGTCTCTGCCTCCCAGTTTGCTTACACTGATTACATTCGAATGCTGAGAGAAGTTCCTTTTGCTTTTCCAATCGGTCTAAACTGGGAAGAGTACAACAGCATGATAACTGTCCATCTCTCCAAAATCGACCACTGATATGTAAGCCTACATTGTCATTGACGTCGATAGTTTAGTTGCACTTTGGCAAACTACGTCAGCATCCTTTCAAAGTCGAAAGCACAGTTTCTTACTGACAAATTCATAAAACTTAAAACACAGTTTGAAAATGCCCATTAGGACAATACACGTTTTGAGGATAACCATTGATCTTGTTGGTTCATCTCTTAGCCTGTAGAGATCAAACCGAAATGACATGTTAAATAGGGTATAGATATTCAGTCCCTCAAAGGTCAAAGTGCTTGGGTGGAAGATCGATATCGGGTGAGTAGTGAGACGTGTTTCATGCCACTAGGTCACCGGAATACTACGATCACGTTGTGGGACATCATCCGTGTGATGGATCTTCGGCCATGGTAGTTGAATGGTATGGGCCAATCGATGAAAGAACTGAATGGCACTTACACGTTCAATTTATATTCAATGGACAATTGTATCGTCAGAGGGATCGTGTCGCTATGGGCTCTTCATATTGTCCGATATAATTGTATATGATCATGCCCAAGCTGCAGAAATTAGTCCTAGAATCCGAAGTGAGAAAGATGAATTTCTATCAGCCATAAGTCGACGACAAATTTTGCATGAAAGAGTACGAGAACGACCTGATCCACATTACGCGAACGTATATCAGAGCTCGAAACTCCAAAGTGTTCGCCCTGGAAGCAAAGCAAGCGAACAAATCAGCATTCCTTGACGCAACTTTGTTCGGGAAACCGAATGGACTGTTTGAAAGGAGGGTAAACCGAAAAAAACATGAACCGGGTAGTACACCAGCTTTCACCGTGTTGTGCCACTTAGGCAACAGAGAACATTTATTCCGTGGCTCGTCTTGTGTGCACGAATGATATGTTACGAACCCACGTTCGCAGATAAAATTGATCACAATACAAACATTCTCAGGGGAAAGGGATGCTTTGAAAGGGTGATCGAAAGAAACCAAGAGGAAAGAAAGAAGTACGAGCCTGTTCCGGAAGCCTTAAGGAGAAGTTGTTTATTAAACTGCCGTTCAAACTAGACGACCTGTCTGATCTGTTTAGAAGACTGTTGCCCGTGCAATGAGAGGAAACGTTATTACAGCCAGTTTATCACGCGTTTTCACGGACTCACCAATAATCAGAACATTCAGTAAAGACAGTTTACCTACTTAGGCCTCATCCATGATTACCTATTATTTCGGCTTTGTTTGTAACGCAACCTGCCTTGCCCGAACTGCTATGCAATCGTCCCGGATGACCAGCATCCACGTTGGTAAAGATGTCACACAAAGTGCTATTCTCCATACTCCATAAAATTTACTCCGTTGTCCTCTCCTCACAGAAGTGACACCCGTCCGTCCAATTTAGGCTAATCAGCTCAATGGATTATATATCTCGCTTTCCCCTTGTATCTGTAAAACGCTGAGGTCCGTAGGGCAAAATGGAGAGGACAATTCGTTGTCCATGATCAAATGGGACTCCGCTATCGAGTGAATAACAGTCACTTGGCTGCTAATGTGCATATAAGGAATCTGAAACATGTTTATTACTTCATTACAATAAGGAAGACTAAACGTTATCATACAGAGTTTCATTTACCTCACCGAATCAATTGGTCGGGAGTGAATGGATGATCAGTGCGCAGAAAACAAGTGCTGGTATGCATTTACGAGAATTACAAAAACTAGCTAATGAACAAATTGTTTAGTATAAACCCACTTAATGAAATGTAATGGCATTTCATAAATTATATTATCTCCAACATTTCAAGGTCACTGAGGTTTTTTGTATATATGATTTCTCACAGATTGAAGAAGACTCTATGGTGAGTTCATGAAGATGTATGCGTGCGAGAAAACTCGATCGTACATAATTATTCAATTATTCATTGAACTACTTTAATAATGAGCATGATAATCAATATTCTACTCGGTCGTGTTTATCAGCATTTCCCTTTCGATGATGATAATTATCCAGTGTTCATGCTTCTGGAACTAACTCATACTGTGTAAAGCCAAACAACTGCACAACAAAAGATCCTGAGTGCGCTTAAGAAAAAATCAAACTTGTATAAAGTTTCTTTGGAACAATCTGATCTTTCATGAGCTCGTGTTACATCGGATACAGCAGTAGTACTACCCAAAACGAACGACATTGTAAAACCCGTTTACGAGAGTCCAGAAGATAGCATAAAAAGGACTAAGGAGAGCTCCAACCTAGAATTTGAAGGCAAATAAATGAAGCTGAATAAAATATGGAAAATTGCTCTTCATTCCATGACGGGGAATATGAACGTAAAGGAACACACATATCACTGAAATTCACATCTAACAATGTCGCGTGCATCATGAATTAATCGAAGTAAAGAGCATTCTGTTCTCTGAATTGCATTTATTTTAGATTTAAGGAAAAGCAGTGATTGAATGAAGGGCAAGTGCTGTCAAACATCTATCATTAATGATTAAAATAGAAATACAGCGCCTAAATAGGATATATATCGAAACTCTAATGGGAACCCAAAGCTACCGTGATATGTGGTCTGCTTTGAAGCAGCTCTGTGGATCACGCAACAGATCTTTTCCGGATGTTGTGGAGTTAAACCGTCAATTCACAAATGTTACTGTACGGAACTCAACACCATCTTTACTTACATCTACTGGGGAGAACCAATCTGTCACCCCTGTGGAGGTCCTGAATGTACTTAAGTCCCTTGAATCTAACAAGGCAAATGGCCCTGATTCGTTGCCCCCCTTCCTACTGAAAGAGTGTGCTGAACAACTTACTTCACCTGTTTATGAGTTCTTCAATTTGTGTATGTCATCGGGTAGCATCCCTGGTTGTTGGATAGCTGCTCGGATAATCCCGATTCCCAAAAAACGATCTTCCATATATCGACCGATTGCCTGCACATCAGCATTAATAAACGTTTATGAAAGAGTCCTTCGTAACCGGCTGACCCTTTTATATGTCACCCATGACCCTATTCAGTTTGCCTACAAACATTCGCTTTCCACTTTTGATGCTGTTGCTCACATTGTTCATTCCGTTTCATCCTAATTGGATGAAGGAGCCGGCATCGTCCGTTTAACTTTTCTTGATTATGCAAATACTTTCAGATCAATTGACCACGGCATTCTCATTCAATTTCTTTCTGACTGTTGTCTGACACTTAAGTTACTGAATGTACTAATTAGTTACTTCACCCATCGGACGCAACACACTTTTTGTAACGGTAAATCCTCCTCCCTGTTAGAAGTTAACTCGAGTTTTTCAGGGTGCAATTTTGTCTCCATTTTTTTCACTGTTTATTAAGGACCTTCCCATCTCTCCTAACTCTGTCGCCTGCAAGTATGCTGATGACATGGTGGTCGGCTGTCCCTCAACTGTTCCCGATTGTTTCTCTCAACTTCAAGTTTGTTTAAATGATATTTTTAGTTGATCGACTCCCCGATCTTTAATGCTAAATGTAGATAAATGTGTAGACGCTTCTTTTAGCCTTAAAACAGGCATGCCTTATCAAACCCTTTTGAATAATCAGCCTGAACTTTCTGTTAATGGTAATACCATTGCCAAAGCTAAATCTGTGAAATATCTTACAGTTACTCTATCAGGCAATCTTCCTTGGTCCAAACATGTTGAGAACATTAGTATTCGGGTTCGTAAGCTATCATTCTACGCCCTTGGGCTTGAAAAGCTCGGCGTTCCCTCAAATGTCATTCTTAAATTTGTGACTGCTTGCATTCTTCTACATTGGTTGTACTGTTCCCCCGTATATTTTCCTGGTCTGAAGGGGAAAGACTTTATTCTCTTTTCCAGATCTCTTAAACTTCTTTCTCGTTGCAGCGGCATTTCAAAGACCGTTTTGGTTGACTTTATTGTGAGCAAGCATTTTGACTCATGCGATCGATTTATCACCCATATCCTGTCCAACGGAAACACTGCCTGCACTCCCATGTCAATAAATCGGTCTCTCATCCGAGTACCCGTTCCCAATTTCGGATTTTTTATGCACGAACCACCACACATAAAAACAGCATGTTCCCTTATTTTGCTCGCATCTTGATCAAACGAGCAAATATTATTGCTGACTTGAACAATCATCTCTCACATTAGGATTTTACCTAAATCCGTCTGTTTGTCATTCAGTGAATGTATATTTCTTCTTTTTCCAATACGTAACGTTTTTCCCTACTGTAACATGTCGAAAATGCTGAAAATTTATCCAATCGGCTGCACAAAGCTTTACTTGACTTGACTGACTTGACTTGACTTATGTAGTGATAATTATGGCGTAGAAACTAAGAGTAACGAGCATTTTCAATAATCATAAACTTTGAGAACTAAGGTCGTGGAATCAGTGTAGAATTTTAGTTTGCAGAACTCCATATATATCATGCGGACTACACGTGTAACGTGATAAGTTTGATTTCATTTCTATTTCTGCACCATTAAAAATGCATATTCCTTTATCTACCAGGATTCAAACTTGATCTTAATCCAATGTGATTGTTACTTAACGCTTACTACTACGCTTACCCCTACGTGGTTAGTTCTCGAACAACCTTTAACAGCGATGGATAGCACTGGTTGTAGTAGAGCTGAAGCTTGCCAGACAGCTCAGTTCATTGGAGCACAACCTAGTGTAAACGGATTCAACTGGAACTAAGTTACAACCTGTTTAAATGTGTGCAATCAAGCAAGGGGCTGGGAGAAATTTGTGCATTCATCGTTTGGACTTAAGTAAAGTGAAGTGAAATCACTGTGGTGCTGAAGTCAGATACTCTATATTTACTCCCTTCGTGCAGAATTATCATCATACACCGACTGGTTACATGATTAAATCAAATCATAAACCCTAGAAAAATAAGACATGAGAACATCATCCTCAGTGCGATCGATCGGTCTTATGAATCTCTGAGATAACTCAAGTCTTTCGCCCTGGACCCATGGAATGCATGTTGTGTATTCCGTCACCACCCTAACTAATTGGAATAATAGCTTTGCGTTTGTATAGTTCTTCTTCTCGATCAAAGCCCATCAGTTCTTTGGGTCTGACCGCAACAACAGCATCAATATAGATATTTTTTTCTTCATAGTCATTACCTTTTGCATCCTCTCAGTTGCATTGAATAGGTGATCACTTAGTGTCACCCATTCTGAGCTGTGTTTTCGCAGAACGATTTTGTTAGAACTATGCCGACAACATTCAACATCGGTTGGAAAAAACCGCCACTTACTGTCCTTTTTAACTAATTCCGACATCACCTTTCGCTACAAGATAGGTCTGATGTACATCACATATGCTTGCGCACGATTTGGAATAGCCGCGTGGTTGGGGGCGGGATGGATGGGTAGATGGTCATCAGTTGACCAGATAACGTCAAATACTTTTTTAAATTCTTACTTATCTGCGGAGAACCCAGTTGATGATAGTTCATGATACATGTGTGAGAACAATGAAAAATTGCAGAGATTGATGGCCCATCTTTCAGATTATATTTTCACACTCGTCCAGGCAAAGGCACTTGACTCCAGTTATGCTCTCATTAGAGTTCATCAATAGTGGACAGCCACCGGTTGATGACGGTTCAACCGAAATGGCAAGATTTGTCTGAAAAAAATGTCGTAGCAAACCCGGTTTCAGCTGGTTAGCACTGCGGTGAAACATACGTCTTCCATATGAGGGGTCCGGAGTTTAACGCTCGAAATTGAATGGTGGATATACGCTAGAGTTGAGCTCTAATTGAAGCGAAATGTGACCGTAGCACCTCCCGAGTGTATAGTCGACCGGATGGAATGAGGGTTATGCGTGACGCTGGAGTCTGATGAATGGCCGATTCAAATAAATAATATCTATACTACGCCACAATCCACAAGAAATCATGGTTTATTTAGGGATTGCAGAAATGATGCCCATAAAACTCACCGTATATAAATGACAATTAGTAAATATTCTTTTCTTTCTGACGGATTTATTATGACGGATCAAATGCAATTTTTAATCGCAAGCTGATGTTAATTTATTTATTTTTGCTGATCACCCAACGAAAAAGATACCGTTCACAATGAAATAAGCGTTTTTGACTCCATGGTTTTCGGGAATGCATGAGAACCTTGGGAGTCAAAGTGATAAATTTCGACAGAACGATAGTTGAGTTTACGATACGTGATAATTCATGTTTGCCTGCTATGTTCACCTTTTGTGAAACTTTCTGCTTATGTCCCACTGTACTCAATGAATCAAAATGTAGTTTGAAAGAGTCTAAACTTTTGATCTTGGATAGGCTTATTAGACGCTACCAGTGTTTTCGACATTTTGATATTCATTATGCATTTTATTCATCATTCGGAGTTTTCGGGTTCTACGCATGTTAAATGCACCTTTTGGTGGGAGAAATTATGTGTATGTAATAAATGATACTCTCTTCTTCCGAAAGAATATTGCCTTTTTATTGTGCGACAATTGGGCCGCTCACCGGTTTGCAGTTTCAGTCACCAACAAAGGGATAAAAGCCTGTTGCATCCTAAGAAGAGTATTATCTCAATTACAATGTCTCTATCTCTGGATAGGTGATTGATCACCCAATATTGCCGATTCGAGTAATCCTGTAGCTGAACAACAGAATTTTTTTATTCATCTCAGTAAGTTCTAAGATGTCATGAACTCTCTACTGGCCGTTATCACGTCTATTTGTTCCATAAAGCAGTCAGAATTCAGGGGATAGGTAATCTTGGTTATTTAGCTGGTGTGACTTGACTGCGATAAGACAAAGATCAGTTGTCAAATGGACTGTTAATGGATAAAATCGTGCTTTTTGAAGACAAGAAACGTCAATTGCTCTGGGGATGCGCTGCTAGAGTAAATTGAGTTTAAAGTAGTATAAAAATGACTTTTTCAGTTTTACGGTCATGCATCGAAATCAATGTGATTTGGAGAACGAAAATAACGTTGGAGCCAAACATTGAGATGCTCGTAAGTGGTGCTGCATTACTTACACAACCTGGGTGGCTCTTATTGCGTGCACAAAAGATTGCATTCATAAATGAGAGCGCTCCAATAGACCTGAGAGATTATTCATTTACTCACTTGACCAACGACAACAACGAACCTCCCGCCCATCTACTCCGAGCGAATACCCTTTACCATGCTAATTCTGGAGTCCCTGAGAAATAAATATTGTTCATAATGAGAGAAAGCTGGGTGTGTTTCCTTTTGCAGAGGTTCTTCAAATCGCATCAATGAAAAACAACCTCACCGTTTACTGGAATCTGTGGAAAGTTCACGCTCCTATATGATCCACGATCCTACGACACGCCTTTTCTTATTTGTCTTGTGACACCACCATGCCCCCGTTTCGCTCACCGGCAAGCAAACAAATAGTGGTCTCCATCACTTCTCTAATGTGCGACCCCAATTGTGGAGATCACGAAAAAACATATATTGTTAGTTTATTCAGATAATAACGTAACTTCACTTTATGTTTTGTGAAATTCTCCTGACTTGGTGCCCGAATTTAGGAGGTCACCTTTCAAAACTCTATATTTTCCAGTTACTTCGGATCGGTTCATTAGGAATAAAGATTGACTGTCAATGGGCAGTAAAGGTTTATTCTCTTACTCATCATTCTTCCTGTCAAATATGGGTTGGAGAAAGTGATAGATCACTCTATGTATATGGTCTGTTCATTGAAACCGACTGATTTCTCCTTGATTTCCCCTCAAAGAAAGAAATGTGACAACAGGTAGTATTGTAACATTGAACAAAGTCTGTCGAGGATGAATGCACTACCATCAAATGAAGTGTGTGTGTATAAAAATTAAATGTTTGACAAAGATTGGTGGATATAAATAAAGTCGCAACAGCTTGAAGCAAAATGAAACCAGACGGTAAAGACAAGTGTAGGCTAACAAACATTTCGTCATTACGTTGTCATACACACTGTTTTACCCTCGAATTGTATCAATTTTGCTCTAAACCTTGACGAAACAATATCCTTGCACACGCACACACTTTATTTAAACAAGGAATAACCTCTTCACCATCTCATCTATCGACGAAACTGTGGAAGTTCCTTTAAGAGGGGGTTTAATTAGAAGTTTTAAATTCTCGCTACTGGACAAGTTTGCTCTAAGTTGGATAGTATTGCGCAATTTGTCTAGCACTCCCGTTTTGAGGATCATTCAGTTTTCTCTGCTCACATCACACCCGAACACATATATCGCATCTGCATGTATTGCACCAACTGAAGTACTGTAGCGCTTTTGTGGAAAATTTTAAAGACAAATAAGTACGGTACATTTGTGCAGTGTGTAGTGCAATGGTCTTTCGTGGGAAAATAGACTCACTTTAGGCGCGTGTTTGAATAGTGGTTAACATTTTATACTGGTCCTCACCAAGGTTTACAAGTGTTGCCTTCTTGTCTTGCGATTCTACGTACAATGTGACCGATCGAAATGTGTCTTATCAAAATTATGTCCCTCGATATTACTCTGCTGGCTTGCATCACCCCATCGGTTCAATCCAGAAGCGGGATGTTCATCAAATCAGTTGGCTTTTTATTCGATTGAAAAGCAGTAGAGAAACACGCGGTGTTGCAACACAATTTACAAAGAACCTGCTTACGTGATTCAGTGTGTATATTTGTATGCTTGAGTTCTATTTTCGGCAAATGAACTACATTCTCCAGCATGTGGTCAATGGTGCGCATTCATTATTTCTTCAACATCAGCGTAAATCAATAACAATTATTAATTTTAATAATAATAAATGAATAATGCCTGCACACAGGCCTTGATAGACAATCATCCTGGTCGGTTTCGCTTTCCGTCCTGCTACGTACATACACACACACTAAGGTGCAAAGCCAGGAATCCTTTTTCCAAATAAGAAGTTTAATTTTCCAAAATCTTTGCGACTTAGCAACCGTTATGAATTGAGCGGTGCAATAATCGAGCACTGGCGGTTCCATCAAAAATGAGGTTTTTGGAAAGCAGCGTTAAATCGAAATTTTACTGGTTTATCCATCATAATTTTACACCGGACGGAAAATGGTTTGGAGCTGAAACAAAAATAATCTCCCAGCCGGTAAACTAGAATGCCGATGTTCAAAAGAAAGCAAGCACATTCTTTCACGTAGCACCGACGTCGTTCGAACGGGGTCCGATGCCCCCAGAAAGAGAACCCGAAATGAAACCCAGCGATAAAACGGAAGAATACATATCTGGTGTACATTTGAAAAGACCTAAAATAATAAAATACATTATTTTACTAGGTAGATCTAATTTGAATTCCTTTTACAAGTACCAACTCTGCAATGAAAAATGGTAGAAGAAGTCGGACATCACCCACATTTTTGCTGATTTTATTATTTTACGAACGTTACTGATGGGAACTAGCTCACTTGAATATGTTTGAGTGATTACGTAGCTTTTCAGTAGTCAATAAATCATGACATAATTCTTTCGTCATTCGTTTTGGTGACGAAGATATGACTTTCTATGTTAAAATAATACGCATCCTTTTAGATGCTCCTGGATACATTTTGCATGAAACATACAAGGCACACCATCTTATTAAATACTCGAGATAACTGCTGCTGTTTGTTATGCAAATATTTATCTAAATGACAGTAAGACAAGGATGGGAAAAACGGAGTACATTTTACGTTTTCAAATCTCTGGTATTGTTCCAAAGAGAACAACTATGACGAACGGAGGGGACCTGACATAGCTGTACGGAACAACTGAAATATTGACGAGCATTTTAAAAATACATTTGTCGAAAATGATCACAGTTTCCAACAAGTCTCCTCGGGAACTGAATCCAGAAATATCATTGTTCTGCTCCTCAAGCAATGGTGAGCTTCTTAAGTCATTCCGAAGAGCAAAATTCATTGATAAATAAACATACTACAGTGTTAAATGTACCTTGTTCTAAAGAACTGCAAATTTGCCGGAAGATACTGTTGTACTTTATGTTCTACCCAAATGGTCAATAATCCAACACACGACTGCAGATTCAAGATCAAATGGCAGAGCTTTTGTGAATACTCTTTTAGCCCGCAGTAATTCATTCCCATAAATGTCAACTTGGAATTTTTGATAAAACTAATTATCGGGCAACACCATCAGTATCAAGCGTTTGCAGTATTCAATTAAAGTCGGTTTCACTGGTAGAGACTAGAAACTTGATTCAAATTTCACATTGCCAAAAATGTGGACTTACAGTTCATAAAACGTGAGAGGTAACTGACTAGGTTCTACTATTACGTCTTTCTTCCACATATCCCCTTTGAGCGCGTTTGCAGTATTCTGATATTAGACAAGTATATCAAAAGTCAAGGGATACCCTGATCGATCTAATGCAGTTCAAATACCGATTAAGCAATTAAGCTATGGATAGACAAAAATAGACCCGTTCTCTTCTCGCAGGTGTTTCCGGCCTCAACGTCAAGGTCTTGTCAAAAGAATTAAAAGAACAGGTAGGATTTAATCGGAGATCATGTATCTGAACTAACAGTGTGCCTGAGGCCTAAAACCACGAAGTCATCAACTATTACAAGGGAACTAGCTGTACCATTTACAGTACATGAGTAATCTCTGTTATTTTATAATGAAAAATTTCTGTCTTTATTTTTGTTCTAAAAGAACTAGTAACCTTTCCGTTTAACAAACGCTCACCTTGAGGGTTAATCACTCACCTATTCATAGTGATGTTTCCGGACCACTCAAATGGCCCACTTGGTGTTTTGCGTGAGCTAACAGATCCTAGGATGGAGTTAAGAAAGCATCTGACAAAGAACCTTGGGGGTTTATTGAGGGCTTTTTTAATCGCGTCTGTCTAATCTTACACCTATCACAAAGCTGGTTATTCTATTAATTGTACTTTATTGTCTATACACATAACCCATACCGCTAGCAACCAATTGTGCAGAAAACTGGTGGGTCAGAAAGATACCTTTTGAATCACCAGGCAAAAAACGCGATTCCTTACGAACTGGACAGCGGTGCTTTAGACATTTACGGAAACACTCTGTTTACTCTAGCCAGTTCCCGAACTTGAGCGATTCGATTTTTGATGTAAATTCGATTTAATCCATGTATTCAGTATTTAGTAGCATTGGCTTAATTAAAGATTATTTCATTTGGGCCTGAGTTTTAGTGCACAATAGCAGTTTGACGACCGTCATTTGCATCCTACCGTTTTGAACTTCAGACAAACCTACGGTTCTAGGTAGCAAATCATGTTAGAATAAAATCATGTCAAATTTGAGACTGATGAGGAGCCTGTAGAACAGGGTAGCAGATCTCCATTGTCTGGCAAGTGGAGCATTTTTAACTCAAAAATCTCACTTTAAGATGAATTGAACCAGCCTTAACTGGTATCTACTGATGAGGATTTGTTGGTTGTGATTTTTTATTAAAACAGTGTTTTATCATATTAGAGTGAATGGGAATCCAACTAAGTATTGTATGAACAGCATTTCCGGAACACATAACACTTGCAACGTTTACACATGTAAAACTATTTTGACACCCTATTCCTTGTAAGTGTTCGTATATGTTATCTTGAGCCATGTTATCTTCCGCCAGTATACCAATACTGGGTGTAAATAAAACACAAAATCAGACCATTATTCAAACATGACTGAAAATGTTTTTTACGGTCACACGATAACTGCAAAGTGCTCAATTCATTCACAGCAAATGAACGTGTATGAATTAGTCAGCACATACGTTTTCAATTTTCCACAAATAGCTTTATGTGAAACCCACAATTGTACTGTTTTTAAATCAAGATTGGTATCGTTTTCAAGATAATAGCAATGTACCTCATAGTGCCATTCTACTTGTGGGCAGAGGGATTATCTGAAACTGCGGAAATACTTCCACTTTCGATAAACCATACCATAAACTAACCTCGTTGAACCGTAACACCATTTAGAAACTGTATGATATATTTATGTACAGTCTAATTATTCGAATCAGACCGAATATTGGGTTTGAAATAAAGTGCTCCGCTTCCCAGCTTCCACTTCAAGTTCAATTTAGGAAGAGAGAGAGAAATTTGGTTGTTGTTGTCATTGTTGTTCAAATCCTCCCATTCGAATAATTGGCATTTAAAATATTGTGGAATTAGAACTGACTGCATGTCAAACGATTATTTTTGCCTGTGAAAGATTTTAAAAAATGAATACACTCTGACTTCCGACTCGGTTGTTTGTTGTTTTGCTCACCGGTAATGAGGATGATGACAGCAGCCTGGGAATCGGCAGTGGCGGAGCGGTGAGGAAGAAACCAGATTTGCAACCAGTCTGCGCTAAAATTACGCACCGCGACGCCAGTGGAACTAGTGGAACTCTTTTCAACCAAAGGTAATCAATTATTAGGTGAAGTAGATTTGACAGAAAGGTCATCGACATCTGGCCAAAGTAGATTTTATTTTCAACTATAAAATAAAAGCTTCCTTCTGAAGTGAAAGGCGCACGTAGTTCAACCTATGTCAAGTTTGGAAAAAGGAAATGTTCTGATACACACGGCGAAGGAACTTCAGGAATCTCAAACTAGTCAATTGATTTACATCTAGTCCTTTTATTGTTTAGCTAGCAAGTAGCATGAAAACTCAACTGTGCCGGATTGGCAATATCCCCGCACCTTTATAGTCAAAATTGCGAAACTGCCTAAGAACAGCCATACCTTTCTGCATACATGATACCAATCAAGGACACTTTAACCTGCGGCAGATCACATCCTGGAGCTCAGTGAAGAAGTTGAATAATCAATAAAAGGGGTTAAACAGATACAAAGCTTTGAATACAATATGCTTTGCCCGCAATGTAATTCATAAGAGAGCAAATAAATAAAATAAAATGCCACTTAACCGTAAGGTTTAACAGTTCGTTCAAAGTAAATAAAACAATAATGAGGCACCAGTCGAAAGTGCATCACTTCATTGCGCTTATCACCTATACCTTTCCCCCAGAGACATCTACCGAAAGTCATTCTGTGTGATATAAACCCAACTTCTGATGCTTACTTTATCGACAGTTCAATTTACCGATTATCCTATATCTGTATGGCATATTGTCTAACCGATTTACGTAACGTATACCGACGTTCCCATGGGGCAACACCAGAAGGTTGCCATTTATTCCACGTACACAGCATCTGCCTGATCCCATTCAGCCTACTAGTATGCCCCAGTAGGGTGAGCATTAGATACCGTTGGGCTTTTTTAACAAACACCTGTATGATGAACAGTAGACGGGGTAAACCCCATAGTCCCGAGGACCTGCTGTTCAGTGATGGAAACCGGTGAACAATAAATGACCTCGATAGGTTAGGCTTTTTGATAAACCGGACGACAGCAGAACGGCCTACCACCAAAGTTGGGTGGCGGTGGCGGGGCTCGAACCTCGAACCATAAGGTCCAAAGCACGTCCGTGGCAACGGCTAGACCACCACTACCAACTATTACCCTGTTGCTAGTTTGCTTATGGTTTAATGTAGGTCTCTCTTGCCAGCTATCAATGCAATCACGAAAACAGTCTTCAGGATGTTTGTTCGCATCTCAATTAGCTAAATTCAGGAAAGCAAAAATTTGTTGTTATTCCCTTCTGATCCCATAATTTCTGCCTTTATGTATCACCCAAAAATGTTGACGCACCACTCCCAGTGCACAAAGCCATTGCACACAGGATGGACTCAAATTTACCGTGACTTGAGTCTTACAGTTGGTCGATAAAAGTTGATCTTTTCATAAAAACCGGATTTGATTCAAATTATGATGCTAGTAAAAAAGCAACAAATAAAAAATCTCGGTATGATGCAAGACCACAGATTGATCAGAAACATATGAGGTTATGAAACATTTAGAAGGAAGAAATATCACAGTCCAAGCCAATTCAAAGTTCACTATGTTACGTTCTGGGATCGCCCACAGCCAGCGGAAGAACCAAAACCGTCTGACCGTCAGTTCCGTGTATGTTCAAATGAATGCGTTAAGCACCAAATCACATGATAAGAGAGACAGTCATAACATCATAAACGGTCTTGGTCAATGACACTGTCTGCTCACCTGCTGACCATTGGCACCCCTAACAGACTGAATGAAATGTGCTGAACTTCCAAAAAGGTCTCTAATTTTGGAATTTCACAAATTCACAATCTGTATTACCAACTGACTTAGGACTCTACAGTGCTTTATCAGAACAGTAAAAATGTATAGTATGGTTTAAGGGACTCAGTCGTCAAGCGTTTGACCATCAATGTGGTTATATTTATGCGGAAGCCGTTTCTCTCTTTCGATTCAAACAACTGGTCTTTTGTTTTCCAGTCTGGATCTTTGGTTTCTATTTCCTTGGATTTAACAACATTGCCCTGTATGATATGAGAAACCACTGGCCAGTGCTCTTTGTAGATCATCGCACTTAGCAAACTTCAGGCGTCAACAAATCATGTTCTCCTCTGCACTGAGGTTTTGATGGTAGCGTTATTGAAAAATCAAACCACTTCATGTAGATATACGTTTGGATGAAATTCAAGTAGCACCCTGATTTTTCAGATTTGTTCATCCAAATGCTTGGTATTTAAGCTTCTTTTATGGATTTGAAAATGATATTGCCCACATAGCACCTAATATAGCCGTAATAATATTGACCTATATATTTGTTTCCAATAATCGAATGCCAGTTAAATGTACGAGTTCTCGATTTCGATGAGGGTTTCTGGTGCATCGGTTGTAAAATGGCAAATTATCAGTAAAACCAGTATTCGAACATTGTTATAACATGACTCGCAAGCATGGTATAGTTCTTATACTTTAATTTTTTAAGGTGATATTCAACCTGACATATATATATTTATATGCACAGAGAGAGATCGCGAAAGATAGAGAACAAATCCGTGCGTCAAGGTGACCGTCAGATCTCTTTCTCCCAATACATAGCCTATATAGTTTCAGTCACAATAATAAATATCGTGTTATCTCATAGCGGACACAACGCGTCTGTAATGATATTCATTTATCTTTTTTCTTCCGCTAGACGGGTATCTCATGAAAGTGCAATTTCTCCATTCCGACGACAGTTGCCGAAGCACCAGTCTCACAGTAAAACAATCTCCGCGAGATTCAAGGTGATACGCTTGTAATCCCTAATGGTCGTTCATTGTTGATGTACTGCGCGCTTTATGAATAAAAAATATTGTTTCTAAAACACTAAATCACCCCACTGAAATAGTAATCACTCAATAAAATAAATTATTCCCAATGCTGACTTGCTTCAAACACTTTAACATTTTGCCAATTTTATAACTATAACATGTTTTATCAGGAAGTTCAAAAAGGGGCCATTTCAAATAGTTATATAAGAAAATTAGGAGAATTGTAATGCGAGACTATGCTGTCAGTGTGCAACTGCAATAGTGAAAAATGATATAGGTTTCTGAATTGACGGTTCTTTTGACAGAACTCAATCAGCACTTTGTTAAATATAAACTACTTTACCGAGTCATCCGAAAAACGAAACGTTAATAATAATGCTTGACAATAACGATAACTTGATCATAATATATCCCATACAGCAGCCTCATATAGAGCAGGGTTGTTCAGATGGTGTGTGTCTGCGTGTAACGAAAAGGACTGATCTTTCCTCAGCTATCGCGTGAGTAATCTACTAAGTGGATCAAAGTTGCAGTGTTCTCCTGTTCTGGATGAATCTTCACTGGTTCTATGGACATCCAATAGCGGATTCTGACGGAGCTTTAACAGTTCCACAACATTACGAGATCGAGGTCCCAGTCTGTATTGTTGGTGTGGCATAAATATAGGCCGTGAAGTGCTATTGAGAGCATTTGTCTTCTGCATCCCGTTAATTTAGATTATTTCTTATCGAACAGCTGAAAGTAGATTTAATATCGGCAAAAGTTACATAGGCATTTGTGCTTTTCGCTGTTAACGTCTTTGCTTTGAATGCTATCAAAGTCACCTCGAATCACGTGAGCAATTAGGCGTTATTTTGTACGTTAGCCTACGAAACCAATGGCAAGATCAAGTCGCGTGAACATTGAACGTAAGTTATCGATACACGGTACATTTTGCACACCTGAAGTCTCATTTTTCCAAGTGGATTATAGTTGGAGGCTTACTCATCTTTCAGATCGCAAGTGTATGTTTGTGGCAAAACGGTTTGTTCAAAGATTTACCGTTACTGCTGTGGGATATTTCGGGGATTATTAATCAAAAAAATGGTTAAAGTAAATAAAATTGATATAAAAAGTGAATCGAATTGTCAGAATGGGAGTGTGAGAAAATTATAGGATCATTAAAGATCCATTTAATCCCGTACAAAATATAGTAATCATCGTGACACGGTGACACGAAGGTGGCCTGGAGTACAAAGGTTTCAGGGTCACATACAGTGTAATGAGGAATCGGCAAAAACTAAAACGTTCCATATATAAAGGTGGTATGGAACTGCTGACTGTTTCCACGAAGTCTGAAGGGGATCTGTGTTTGTAAGTACTCAGGATTGTCATAAGAATAGGTCAGTTTGAGTTCAATATTCTCTGGTAAAAAATAGCTTTTGACACTATTCGCAGTTGCACAATCAACTGTTACATTTCCAATACGTTTTTCCTTTCCTATCTGCCTTGTAGGTTTTGACGATTTGACATGGTCATACAGTGAGATCAGATGCCAGTGAGCATACATCTTGATATAGCATTCAGGCGACCAATAAAAAGACCTAGATTCCCATCAATCTATATGGTGCATGCAGGTTATTGCAAAAACAATTGACTGAACTCTGGAGGACTATCAAACGGACCGTACTGACACCTACTGGATTTCAAAAAGTAACCCAATGTGCTTTCAACGCTAGCAACATCTATTTGCTTCCGTTTTGAATACAATGAACTGTATCTACAGTTCATCTTAGCCTACCTGGTATTCACAGAAACGGCATGTGTATTGCACAACCGTACGCGACGTGTTCCTCTACGGCCGCATAACTTGGCCGCTTAGAATGGATCACTTCCAACCACTATCTATTTTCGACGAGCGTTGTTTGTGTGACATAACCCTTGAACAGTTGGAGCATCGCGTGAGTGATGACGAAGTTAAATGACGTGTTTAGGGTCATATAGCCTACCGCTCAACAAAACCATTTCACTGCCTGAGTTCGTTCAGGCACGTCATCCGTACCGTACGCCGATTGCAGACGCCAGTTCGAGCTGGAAGAAACAGTGGGGGAGGTAAGCTATGACGTGCTTAGAGGGTTTAAGAAATTCGCTTAAAGTCTAGATTTCAATGAGGCCGCCAATTATTCAGATTGTCGTTGGCTGGAGGCACTGTGGGATATGGCATCCATTCGAAGTCAGTTGCCTTCCTGCAAACGTTTTTGTATCCAATCAAAAAGTGAAAGTTGAAAATAATTGTGCACAACAAACAAGCAAAAATAGCTGTCATCCTCTACTTACAACGGATCACGTTTGTGTTCCATTTTGTTCTGCTTCTGTATTTCTTTTTCAACCCATGGCTTTTTTCACACCGTACCTCTAAAAATTAGTGTGCTTCCAGGAAAATGTCGTCCAGTCGTTCGTATGCTATTTATTATTAAATATAAATAATACTTGACTGCATTATTCAGTGCGTTTTCAATGCTAGATAGATTTTACACTATTCGGTTCCGGCTATTATTGCACTTGTTACACAATTGCATAATGTGCACGTTTGTCAGTTGCGAACATTTTGTTAGCTTGAGCCAGATAAGTGATGAGGTACGGGGAGAAATTGATGTGCTTATCTTATGCATGTCGCTATACTCACAGCTCCGGCAGTTTGACCGACATCGCGATTAACTGCATCATTCCCGGAGGAAAAATGCACCCCATGTTGATGATTTCATCGCTATTTGGATATCTACGCAGTATCAACTGTTCACTGGATATTCAGATTGCTTTGGAGAGAGAATGTTCACCAGATCTCTATTTTATCTTCAACTTTAATCCCTAAGTTAATCCCCCACCTTAATTGAACGACGGGGGTTAATTTCACGTCACTGGAAAAAACGGGGATATAATTAAGTGTGCTAATTCCTTGCACTCCATCCTATTTCACGTTTATCATCTCGAACGACACATGAAAGTAAACAGAATTTACTAAATTTTCAAACTTTGAAAATGCACAGCGTTTGATTTTCAAAAGCTTACTTTTCATTTGCTCGACTATTTGGAGGATGTATAAAATATTCTACAGTCTACCTGGTTTATCTGATCAACGGTAAGGAGATAAGGGTGTGTAAGGTGAATGCGATTGGTGTGTGTCTGCACTCTAACCAGCTGAGGTGAAATCATTAACGGAGCCCAGGAAAGCCAACGCACGACAGATGGGCTTACTCAAATCAAAGGTGTAGAATCCTCAGTGATACAGTGCACAGCATAGAAGTACCTGCCTGATTTAGTGGGCAAACGAAATCTACTACCTTCCTTCGAATTTAATCTGTCCAAACGGGCGTGATGGAATTGATGTTGAATGAGCTCCCCGGGAAGAACTGCCAATTACTCATCACTAATTTGGTGCAAGCTACCCGGACTTGAATTTACAAAGTTCAAAAGCATGCCCTTGAACATATTCTGGTCATGCTGGGGGTTGTGCTTGTTCATGAAACTTATGAGCTGTCTCGTTCAATGGAACAAATCAACTAAAAGTAGATTAACAATAATAAAGCTAATCTTTGATGACCCCACATGTGAATTGGTCCTACCTGGTGTACATCTACCTGCATACTGATAGGAACCAGGATTCAATTGTTGTGTTAGTTTCTACGGCTAGGTCGACAGAGCCGGGCGTGATTTGTCACCATGGAGTGTTAAACGTTTTATGGCTTCGTTTTCTTTGACCGGTAGATGTTCAAAAACGTCACGCGTTGAGTCGTACACCTATGGGATATGATAATGTGTTCAGTGATCAGATACATCCAGGAGTAAATCAAAATATCTGACGAACTGAGGCATCTTAGTCAAATAAAAAACGAATTGTTAATAAACCACGTGCGTTAAAAAGGGGTTATTCGTTAGACAGGACTGATTCAATAATCCGTAAATCGCAAAGTAGTTTGGTTGTCTGAAAATCAAATTTGATGCATCCGAAGTTGAGTTGGGTTTCCACGAATTAAAACTGAAGAATGTGGTGCTCGTGTGAACAAACCACAAATACGTAACGGCTGGGCATTTTACACACGGCATGTGGTTGGTCACTGTGTTCAAAAGAAAACCACTAGGATAAAAGATAAGGGGAAACATACAATGAAATATTTCTCGGTGATTTTGCAATACCCACCACTAATCGGTTGACAGAAATAAAGTTCCCGGACAATGCGTTGAAACCAGTGGCGTACTGTAAAGGTATAAATAAACAGTTATTCGAACCTGGATACCTTTTTGTTATTTAGAGATTACAATAACACGTCCAAGTTGTTCCGGATATAGTACCAGACAATTTCCGTTTTCATGCTTTTTCTGTTTGGTGAATGTGGGAATTGGACACAAAATTCAAAAGACGCTCAGCTCCCCAGTTGGGGTACTGGTTTGCCGTTACTTGAGGGATCCAAAAGTTGAACGATAAAATTCGCTTCCCATTAGAGAACAGTGTAACATAGATAAATGAAGGCGAATTCCAGTTTTCAGGATGATTATCTCATTTTTACATCCCCGTGAAATGTAACTGAGTTCTTGGCAAACTTCTCCCTGCAATGTTGACCTGGTTTGTTGTCAAACGCAAATCCTTTTTGAACACTGTCATCTTGTTGCAAACACTTTCCGCTCATCATCTTGGTTCGCGTGGAATGGACTGCGTGTTCCGTGAAGAATACGATGCATTCAATCACGCGAACTGCAAACAAATACACTTTCAATTACCCAATTGCTTAAATGAGAAGGAGTTAAGATTAACCTCAGTTTATAATAGTTAGGCTTTTCCTGATTGTTGTGAGAAACAAGATTACGTATAGAGTAAATAAGCGCATTCTATTTAATCAATATTGTATTAAAATGACACTTAAAATGGGGCTGCATTCTATCAATGGAATAATTTTATAGTTCATTGATTCAAGGGTAAATAACTGAGAGGAATGGATAATGGTCATTAATTTCACTTAGTTACTCACAACGGTAAAGCACATTCACACGATCATGTCAAACTAAGAAATTTACCTGTTTTAAAGAGTCATTGAAGCAGGGTGGTGGATAAGTGAGTTGCTTGATTTGTTTTTGTTTATGGATTGAGAACAAGTTCAACGATAAAATTTGATAACAAATTGTGTAAGAGGACTTGTTAAACAAGATGACGAATGCTATTGCTGGTGTAGGAAAAGAGAGCAACGAAAGAAGGGAGGGAAATACATGTCATACAATGTGTTCGGGCTGTATCTGATGTGAGGCAATCAGCACCGTTTACCACTCAATAAACCTGCCTTCAGTGATATATGGGAAAGACAGAATATCGTCTGTCAACCAGACTGTGCAAATGTGTCACGGATCTCCTCCGGCTCCCCGGGATTAGCATGTCATCTGGTGTAATCGTGGGGGCCCCTAAGGATAGCAAATAAAATCGATTTTGCAAATTTCAGAAATGGAAAATTTGTTTATCGCTTGAATTCGCAATTATTTTATCAAAAACATTGACGTCGCAATTGTTATTGCCATGGTGTTACATCATACCAGATGCCACCCTATACAATTTTGTGTCATGTATATCTCCCTCCCTTCCTCGTTTCCTCCCCTACACCAACAATAGCATTCGGCATGTTTACTAACCAGCCCTCTTTTACAACGTGTTATCAAATTTCATCTTCTACCTTGTCTATATTCCGTAACCAACCTAAATCTCGATACTCACTTATCCACTACCCTGTTCCAATAACTCATTAAAACAGGCATGTTTCTTTGTTTGATACGATAGGGTAGCTGTTTCACAGCTGACTTGAAGTAAGCCCAACCTATTCATTCTTATTTCAATGAACTTTTATTTTTTTCCATTGATGGAATAGAGCTTTATTTTAAGTGAAAATGTAATATTACATGTTAGTGGAACAGATAACGTGAATAGAGTACTTGTTTTACAAATTTCTACATGCGTCGTTGAGCGAACTCTCAGCATTGTCTCTTCTATTCGTGCGACAAGACACGAATTTGGACCAGCACGTGTCGTAGTGTTTTTCAGTATGTTGGTAATCGGGATCGGGATATTTTCTATACCCATTCGTCTTTCAATCTTAGTAATGCTGATAATATGAGTGTGACAGTCGTGGGTGACATACACCCACTCACGCTTATAGTCGGAGTCTTGCTCCGTGCGGGCTGTTGGGAAAAAGTAATAGAATATCTGACTGCGTTACGGGGCCACACAACCCCTACAGTCAAACACCGCTTAAACATTCATTTAAAATTTAATCAACTTAGAGTTGGAATATGAAAACGTACAACCTGAAAATGCTCAAACTTTTTTGCAAAATATGTTGCAGTAACAAATCATGAGAGGGGTTATCCATCTATTTGACTTGTGATAAAAATGAGCAGAAACATTGCAGTGCAAACGATAATGATGACAATAGGCAAATTACGCAGGCTGCGACGATCGCCATGCTGAATGTGTCTATCTGCAATCCTTGCAGATAATGAGAGAACGTTGGTACAGAAACAATCAGGATTTATTCTTTATGACTACTTCTGTAAATGCGGATCGCGTTGGCTGAATCGCAAATGATATCATATGAAAAAGAAGACGACACTCTATGGTATTCAGTGATGATAGAATGCAAACGCGGGACCGACAAGTGCACCTATTGGATGATTTGTGGTAGAATAAACTTTACAATGTCAATGATTTTGTGATGACTTGGGGTGTCATTTTATGTATGGCACATCACGAACTACTGGTTTTCAAAGGGAATCTGATAGCCTTCTTGTGCATCTGAGTTTGCGTATCCCTGAAATTCTGCAATCTTGTCGAGTATTCCTTCTACCTAAACGGACTGACGCCAGTACGCACTTAGACCTCACATAAGTACATTGTCTTTGTTGCAGTAAAACATTATGATTGTTGATATGTTTGGTCACAGTCACGATTTGGCTCCTAAATAAGCCTGCTGGGAGAGCGCTTTATTGGCTACGTTGATCTGTGCAAATGAAAGTGTCTTCAGGATCACCCATTCGAAAACAGAAACTGAAACTGTACACGGACAAAGCTTATTGAGTTTTATTTACTTACAAGCACTCAGTGCCACTTCATTTGATTGTCAGATTATTATTGGATGGTGGTGGTCAAGTGGTTAGGTCAACATCTTGTGACCGGGGAGTCCTGGGTTCGAACCGCCCCAACACCGTCCGTCTTCCCAGGCAGCCTTCGTATGGCCGCAGTCCCCCTTCCGGAATGTTTCCTGTACATTTGTATATTCGGTAAATAAAAAATAGGAAGTGAAATTGCATTTGTTTCATTTATTATTATCCATATAGTCATTTAATCATCGAACTTGATGAGACAGTATCTATTCTATCAATCAAATATAATGTAAAATGAGCCTGATCCCCTCTCTCGTAAATTTGTTTTGGCTAATTTTTTACTATAGGTTGTATGTTGACACTAGGCTTCGTCATGCGCGTTTCGGGGAGTTTCCTATTCAATGAAATTAGTTCGTGATTGATCCGATTACGTACGACTTTGAAGGGCAACCAAATAGTGCGGATATGGTTTACACTGTTTTCGAAGACAAACACAACTAAAAGGGTGGAGAGAGAGAAAAATCGCAATCAACCATCACATAGTTTTCATCAGCTTGGCGGAAAATTGCACCATTTCTGACAAACGGAACGAAAAACAGTGTCACCGTCAGTCGCACCGAGGTTAACATCTATCCGAAAATCGCACTTTTCAACTGCACCGTTTCACATTCTCCTTTATTTCTGTTCCGATTGTCATTCTTCTGCCAAACTAGTCAACAAATCCGAAGTAAATGATCAAACGAATCAGACCAAAATGTACACAGCTATAACTCGCCAAGCATGTAAAAAAAAAGAAATTATAAACATCAACCATAAAGTGAACACATATCCTTCTTTTGGACGTCATTGGAACCTGAACAAGAGGTGGCAATTTGTCCACAATCCAACAGGTAACATTTGATTCTGTCCATCCTAATAGTCCGATGATGATTGAGGATGCCTCATCAGTAATTTTGACAGTAATCTTTATGTGATTGTTCGAAAAACGCTGACAATATCAAAGCTAATGACAGAGCTGAGGATGACGCGAAATATGTTTAATCATTTTGGACAATCATCTTGAAATGGAGTTCATCAACTTAAAACCTAGACTGCTTTTGTTAGTTGCCTTAGGCAGACAGGGCTTTCAATGCCCACCTTATGTGGTACCTGATATGGTAGCTCAATCGTAGGTTTCCACTACAACAAACGCTTGCGTTTACTACCAGATTCGTACAAATCGGTGATTATTGAATGAATTCAGCTATGTGATATAAACTGCATGAACAAAATACAGATGCTTTTCATGCAAAACAAACTGAACGAGTTAAATATTGGGATGTGCAGTATAAACATTTTCCAAACAGCCAGAAAATAAGCGGCTAAGCTATTTCCGTTTCGCTTCCAAACCACGTCTAAAACATCAAACCAGCACGTTTCAAAGTCAAATTGTAATAACAGTTTGAAGTTTTTTTCCTAATCTGTAATTTTTGAAACCAAGAACGGAAAGACTGTGGATAGGAAACACGTATAAACGTATTGATTGAGAAAGATTGATATAAAGATACACTTCTAAATAAAACACGCAGCTGTGACGTACACGTTCAAATCTAACGAGACAACTGGAGGACAACAGTTCAAACTGTAAAAGAGGTACCGGACCACAAAATTTTCGAAACACAAAACCAAGAAGATAATAAGTATTTCTGAGTATTTATTTGTAAACGTAACAATTTTAAACTACATATACTGTGGCCCTGATAAGCATAGAGTAAGTTCCCACGGGAATGCGTTGGTTCCGATTAAATTTAGCCACACAATACGAATGCTTCAGAAATTACGTTAATATAATCGCGATCCGAGTGACGTGGAACCAAATCACGTAACAAACAACCAAGCAGAACATTTTCAAACTTGAATAAGAAAAAAAATGGCATCATGTAGAGAACTGTAAATACCACAGATTGACAAACGGCTATCGAAAGCCATAACTTAGTGCAAAACACTTCAACTCCCGCGAAGATCAAATCATGGTTTAGCACAATGCATCAATCAGGCCCGACCAAACAACTTCTGGGGTATTTCTCAAAATAATCTGGTAGTATCTTTCAAGAAACTTTTGAAAATCCACCCAGAACAAACGGTGTTACACGTGTATACCGATGAAGTTGAACAGGAGCAAACGGCGAGATATCATGACTCAAATAGAGGTCGGCGATCGAGGGCAACTAGTCATCCACACAATACGGGTTTCCTAATTCCCTTAGAGGAGCAGAGGAAGGAGAAAAACATGACCCACGGTAAACTTTACTCGACAAAAGAATAGAGAATGTATGATTTTTTGGGAACACCAGGAAACGCAAAGTTTACGAAGGAACCTCGCTAAATATCAGGGACCATTTTGGAATTAAACCCAGCCCCTTTGGAGATTTGATTCTTCATTAAAACTGAACCAAGAAAAAACTTCAATGTAGAAAGTGATGACACTGACGATTTATTGATAATGATGGGTCCGACAGTACGCATGATGAAGATGATTCGATTCAAAAGACGATGATGACGATTCGGATAATGATGATGATGATGATGATTCGGAAGATAATGATAATGCTGCTGCTGATGATGATGATGACGATGATGATGAAGACGACTCGGAAGATGAAGTTCGTGGTGATGATGACCATTCGGATGATGATGTTGACGAATCGGATGATCATGTTGATGACAAAATGGACTCGGTTGATGACGATGACGATGATGATAACGAAGACTCGAAATATGATGATCATGATGATGACGACTCGGATGATGATGATGATGATGGTGATGATGATGATGATGATGATGATGATAATAATGATGATGATGATGATGATGAGGACGATTCGAGTGATGATGATGATAATGACGACGGTTCGAGTGATGATGACGACGATGATGAAGACGACTCGGATGACGATTTTCATGATGATGACGATTCGGATGATGATGGGGATTCGGATGATAATGATGATGATGACGACGAATTGGATGATGATGATGATAATGATCAGTTGAATGATGATGAGAACGATTTGGATGATGATCATGATGATGTTGATGATGTTAACTCCCAAATTGTTCATCAGAAGACCAGAAGATCAAAACTTTCAGCAAAAGAAGGTGTGTCTCAGTATACCAACTCTATTCTGACCTAAAAATGTTAACGTGGGTGCGGAGCGACCACGTGGGCAGAACAGAGCAATAAATTTGTATTCTGGTGGTTGAACATATTCTTAATTGGATTCAATGCCAGATGTCACATGGATACAACAGCGGAAATTACAAGGCACCATCATCAGTCATAGCTTGATATAATCTCATTACGCAACAACAGATAGACCGAAGCACGGCCTCTTGGATTTTCTACAAATCACGAATGCCATGATTGCTAAGGTTTGCAGAAGAGACTGTTATCATCCGATGAAAGCCTTGCAGCGTATTAACAAAGAGAACCCGTACTTATCCGGATGACGGGATCTTTTACCCCTCCCCATATTAGGTTTGTATGTTTAAATATGCTTTATTTTCGTTTTAGCCGTGCCTCACATAAACATTGCGTTTCTTGCATCATGTATAGTCACAGCAAAATGATCCTGGGCATAAGTCGTACACCTTTGCGATGTATTCTTTGCCTTTCAAGTTGGTCTCGCGAAAGGCTTCCCTCCGATCGCTTACTAACCGCTTAACACACTTTTGAAACCTGTTGAAATGTTTGCGTGTCTTGTTGGATTGGTTGCCGCGGAACCAGTACGCATCTGTTATTTGGGAATCAGTAATGGGAATTTGAAAGCAGCATACTGGCATGATACCCAGTCTGAATAGTAACCTCCGATTTGGATAGGGAGAGTCATGCCCGTTACTGAACGCATTCATTATGCAATTTTGATTAATCCCCTCCATGATTTTAAATTGTAACCGGTAAATAAAAGATGTGTTTGCATGTGATTGAAACAAGAGAGAACATTACATGCATATAGAAGTGGTTGTGTTTCATTCGTGAAAGATACCTGTTTCAGCTTTCCCCTGTCGAACAGAGGCTACACAAGACTCTGTCAGAACCGTACCCTAGTAGGGATACACAACTGTCAGGTTGAACTGGAGTATGTTTTCAAACTGGACTTGAACTGCTGTACTATGAAAATTCTCATTTGATTAAGGAAGTTTGAAATATTACGCATCCTTCTCCTTGCGGAGTTTGAGTTTTATTCTTGACCTGAACAGATTGCCTTGTATTTTTAAAACACACCATTCGGATGTCTTTGGTTAAATTTGTAATGAACTGTGGTATTCGATACTGAGGTTTAACTAAAGATTTTATGACCGATATAGTTCAATATTAGTATTCATAAGCAATTTTCAACAGGCAACCGTTTTGAACAACTCGTAATCACGTTGATGGAATTCATAGGTGTAAATAAACCATGGAGAATCAAGGAAATTTAATTGTCCCCGTGCAGCTCAGCCTTGTGAGGTTGCCGCTATCCTATGGATGCTTAAGTGTGCGATTGTATCTGTGATTCCTGACGAGATGATGAGTTTGGTTTGAAAAGCATCTGATACCCTAGTTAGGGAAGAAAATGCCTAACATGGCTTGCTTCAGTTACGGTTCTCGTGCACATTCCAGTGTTTTGGGACTGGTTCAGTGGAGCCGAAAGATAGCTTTGAGCTTGACCCTCTAGGAGGTTGACATCTGTTGTTTAGCGCTTGTTCGCATTCTTTTTATCGTGAGAGCCAATGAAAGGGCAGTGCACAGGTGCTAAATGTGGCTACCGAGGGACTGGTTCTGTATTAAATTATCAACGAACGCAAAGTGGATAACCAACACAGGGTAATTGAAAATGTGCCCTAAAGTCTACGAACTATCTAATGCACCCGGCCTATCGACTTCAATAATGATAGATGGAATAATGGACTGGAATTAACCAAGCAATCAAAGGGGTTTGTGTTGACAACAATAGTCTGTTGGATTATGATTAGGCAACTGTGTTGTACTTGCCATAAGTTAGAGGGACGTTGGCAAGTTCGGATTCTTGTTCAAAAATACGATGTTTATTGGTGGATTAGTTTATCTATTTGATATAAATATCCTCTGAATTACCGCTTGATATATACATCTTATTTACGTGCTGTGGCATCCTGCAATGGATCGTAAGTTTAGTATACTACGAGCCTACGACAATGGTGATGACTGGTTGATGATCGCTGCATCACTTGATGTGAAGAAAAGGACAGCGATGACATGGATAAGAAGACATCAAGATGAACCGTCAGAATTCACCCACGGAGGAAGACGGTTCAACAAGTTATCAAATCACCATGTAGAGGAACTCATTTCATGGATTGAGGAGAATCCGACTGTGACACTGTCGTTTCTACGGATGAAACTCAAGGCTGAATACGACAAAGAAGTTTCCATCACAACTATCAGCAACTATTTAGATGGGAAACTGATTACCATCAAAAAGATTCATCAAATACCAGTAACGATGAACTTACTGGATAATAAAGAGAAGAGGAAAAGGTAATGTAACCACCTGTTTTTGAGTCATTTCTTCCTAGATATGTTCAACACCTGCAATGGTACGAGTCACTTGGACATGAGATTATCTGGATTGATGAAACCAACTTCAACCTACATTGTTCAAGAAATTATGGGCGTGCACCAAGAGGTCAAAGGTGTCGGATACCAGTGGCCAGTTCAAGAGGAAGAAATCTGCACATCATAGGTGCTATGAATGCGGATAGTTTGGTGAATTATACTCTGAAAAGAGGATCTTACAACTCCGTATTGTGTCTGCAATGGTTGCAAACGCTAGTTGATCAACTATTGCAGGAAGAGCACAAGTCATATGTGATTGTGTGTGACAACGCACCCTGTCATTCTANCTCCGGGTTAGTTCATTCGTATCTATGACGCACACTCGATCAACGATCACGAACATAACGCTCCTGGGTGGAACAGGTGTGTGGGGGAGGCGGGAAGAGAACGGCCCACCTCGACCCACCCACCTACCACCCTACCGAAACAATCAACCTGGCTCGGTAACTCGCGAAAAATGTACTTTTGTTTGTTTACCGAGAAATTAGTTCATTCGAACTGGAGGGGGTTTAGACGGACCCGGTCCAATCGGTGACATTTGACGGCCAAAACACCAATCATCTTGTCGGGGTATCTAATGGAGTGCGATTGGTTGGATTCACTTGAAGTTACAACGGATTCACTTGAAGTTACGGCGGATTCACTTGAAGTTGAAAAGGTATAGTATACAGTGTACGAGACAGAAGTGGTTTGCAGGCCATTTTATGTTCGTCCAGATCAATTTCGTGAGCAAGGGGAATGAGTCTTAGTTGAGCACCTGAGAGTGTGTGTTCTAGATAGTTGACCTCAATTTCTGGTTACATCACTGAAAACATGTTTGTTTTTTGAAAGCATGATTTAAGTATACACCATTCTGATATGTAAATACTGCATTGGATTTTCTCTAGATCTTCATGCTTTAGGGTAAGAAATGAAACACAGAAGGTATTGAAGGGTGAGACTAGTAGCTAGATAGGTCGTTATGCAGAGAAAGAATGACATCCAAAGGAAGAATAGGTTTCGATTGGATCCCTGCGAACAGGTGTGCTTCATAGTTGTGTAGATATTTTATCAAAGAACACGAATGATTGTCTAGGGCAAAGAATTTCGAGATTGTTCTCAAGAAGGCGAGTTGGAATAACGGAAAGTTTAAACAAAAGTCAGGGTAAAACATCCATAAACAAAACGTTAAATCATATATTTGTCTGACATTGCATTCTTCAAGTATTTACACTTGAAAACAGAGATAGAGAGAAGTGGGAAGACTAAATTAAATTTGTGGCGATGGTTAATCCTCAATATTTAAAGGCGAGTAAATTGCAGATCATCATAAATAGAAATTAACAATGACTTGTACCTGTGAACCTCAATACTCGTGGTATTGAATCATTGGCAATATTTGAACTTTTGTCACAGTTTTGTTTACAACCAATTCTCGAAACTATGGAGTATGACCAAATACAGATTTCCATGTAACAAAACAGGCTGTTTTGAAGCCAAATTCGAACAAAAGAATCGAGTTGAGATCGGTTAGCGTGACCGACAATGCCAGTGAACTAAAGATGAGCTTACTGATTACCGATTATGTTTAAGGGAAAAACATTTACAGCTGCACTTTTTCCCCCTAACTGATTCCAGCATTCCAGCATTCCAGCAAGTGCTGTTGTTACATTTGTTCCAGAAAATTCCATACGTTTCAACTCCTCATATTCAACATGCAAACAAATTCCTTTTTCAAAAACAATTAAGTTTGTTCAATCTGTTCTATCTGTTACGAAGAACACGCAAGTCAATTAGATCAAGCAGAAATCAGCAGAAGGAGTGAATAAATTCACTTTCCGGTTTCACACAGGAAGTAGAGGCAATGAGAAATAGAAATAAGTTATATGATCGGCTTTTGTGCGTGTGCGTGTGTGCATGCGCGCGCGTGCGGCTGTCTTTTCTGATCATTGTAACTCAAACGGCGTTTAACGCAGGCGAATCTTTTACTTTCGTCAGCGACAATCATTTGACAGAGAACTTATGCTCTAACACTTGAGCGCGGCTACACTTAGTCACGTGCTATCAGCTTTCGAGTGAGTGTCGTACTTGAATTGATGAACGATGCTCGAGCATAAAAACGCCCCGATTGCTTCGGTCCATGCCGCTCCGTTTGTTTTCCTGTTGATGCCACTACAATTGATTTGTTCAGTTAAAGGTGTACCACTGAAGCGACTGATGAAGACGATTTATTCCGTTAAAACGGCTGGTGTGTGCGCAAATTCATTCGATTTTCGCAGGCACTGTCGATGATCTAGGGCGTGGTCTTCACTTCTTGCGAGATCGCGACTTCCCTTTCAGCTAAATGCTCTTATCCTTATCTTATTTTTTCCACTGGTGGCGAAACCGGAATTTAACGTCACTTGTGTCCAAACAAATATATCGGTCAGCCAAAGAAAGCAAATCTCATATGAACGTGCGCGTTTGCGAAGGGCCGAGTAAGTTGGAAAATGACATTCCCGCCGTATTAAGTTCACAAGCGACTTGTACAACAGTTCGGTTTTTCTATCACCACTACTGGATAACCTGTGATGTTGCTGTGAAGCACCTTTGCGAGTGATTGGGATTAACTGTAAACCTTATTATTCGCCAGATTGCATTGTCATTTGTGTTTATATGAGCTGAATGATCGGGTTAGTTATATGACATGACGAGTTGGTCTGTAGACCCTCTTGTCTGGTCAGTGTTCAAATCCATGACCTAGACCCAAGTAACCTTTTCAAATGACATTGTCTGCCGTAGACTCCGCGGAAGCCAATTTTTATAGACAAAAGTTACCGAATTTAAATATTTGGCGCTTTCTCAGTGACTAGTTGCTCAATTGGTTAACTTTTGGTATGCGATTTGTGATCGAAGGCTTTGATGCCCTGTATTCCAAATAACCAACTGATTAAACCTGCATTATTACTTGAAAGAGCGACACAGGCTTGGTTGACTCTGATTTGGTAGTTGACATTGAACCATGGGCCGAAGAGACCGATCGTTACCAACTTTTTCGGATGAATAATCAAAGTAGATAAAGTCGGTCTTTTTGAATCAGAAAAACCATAGGACACTTGGTAATCCGGCAGAACAGATCAATTTATTCCAAAGGGGATTGTTTAATCGTATTCCGAAAAATAGCAATGATAAGGTCATCACTAGAATCTCTCATGCTGTATGCGCAAAAAACATAATCTCAAACAATAATCTATCTTGGCTGATAAGTCAGCGCCCTGCCCCCTATCCTATACCCCCCCCCACCCGTAATCGCTCCCTTTCTCTCGTTTTCTCCCCTTCGTTACTTAATTTTAGTTTTCAANCAAAAAACGACCTAACCGCTCCATAATATAGCATATCATGTTTCAGTAGAGGTCTGCTGGCGTTTAGGCAATAAAAATATCGCTAGGAAAGTCAGATACGCAATTGGAAACCGAACAATCGACGCTCACAATATAAAATTGGTGCACTGGACACCTGAACGGTTCTATAAAGTATTACAAAACCGAGAAAGGTCAATAGAATATTAATTACCATGTACCTCTCTTTTCTGTGTGCATTACCTGTTATGTACGTGTATTTAAGTATGGTTTGCGCGCACTTCAAGGCAACAATATTTTCATGATCGGAATTCATCATGCGTAGAACGGATAAAGAGTAAGATGAAAAAACACGAAACACCGCTATATAGCTACTTCCATCTAGTTGGTTCTCATCAGCAGCGCCAATGGATCGACCGGGATCTCACAGGTAGAACCCAAGCCTACTACTCACTTGCCCACCGGGCAGCTGATCAGACGGTGTTTTATTTTACATTTACACTGGTGGGTAGCAAGCACTCGTTTTACCTGTGAGGTCCCAGTTGCGATCCCCATTTTGTTCCATAAATTCACACTGATCATGAGAAACAACCAGATCGTAATAGCTGTATATTGCTTCCTGGGTCGTCCGTTTTACGTTTCATTTGCTCTCTACAGGACGAATTCACCGTATAAAGTTGACTCAAATCATCCAAAACTCTCACAATGGAACTTGTTTTTTCGCCGGCTCATCCCGATCGCATCAATGTTCTCAGGTAGCCGGGATCACGACGTTTCGCAAAGATCATATGGTCATAAATTTCAGCAATAGATGTTTTGAACACAGTGTGCTGTTTGATCAGCTATAAGAATATCTGTATGCGTATATTTTGGTTTTGCGATAGAGGACAAAAAAATTTGAAATGTTATTGCATTTTTTGCGTCAGAAACGCAACCTCGACGTTTTACGCACTTTCAGCTACACGTCTTCAGTACCATGGATTCAGACCTGTTAAGCGCTGTCGATTGAAGACAGTAGATTAAACTTGTCGTTCTGTTTCATTAACATGAATCTGCACAACCGTGGTGATATTTGGTTCGCGGACGGTTAAGGCCATACTTGAAGCCCCCAGTTATTTGTCCATTTCGCTGTTTTGCAAATCTGTTCCGGATGGTCAATCAAGAACAGTCTGTCTAACTTCATGAATCAGCGTAAACATGAAGCAACTCTTACTGTCCAACGTCCGAAATACTTGGCAAGTCGCAGACCTTAGCGCAGAGCCTCTGAAACTCAGACACTTTTCGTGAAAGATATTGGTTTTCTCCAGGTATAACTTTGAAATCGTCCCAAACCAAACAGCTTATCGGGTCGTGGTAGTCCAGTGAATATGACCCTCAACACAGTTGACCGGAAGACGTAATTTCAAACTCCATTGCTTCTTATCGGTGTATAAATACATCAACACTAATTAGAACAGAATAGCAAATAGTTCGACCTAACTTTATCTCAAACATTTCCATTACCTTGTGTGTACACATATTGCGAGTATTCTGCAAAAGAATCAGTATTCAGTATGCACTGGTTCTTCGTTCTTGGAGAGAATGCTTTTGGGTGACAGGCAGCAAATCTCGTTAGCCTATTCACAACAAGGTACATAGATGAAAAATTTGGAAGACCTAATTAAATACTGGACCCCATCTATATGCAGACCACTGAACCTCAGAGCGCATGTACGCAGGTCCAGTTGTGTTTGTGTTGACCCTGCGTTGATATTTGCCTATCATACAATGGGAAGTAATTAATGGACTTTAATAATAGGCAATCGCTCACTCACTCGCTCGTTA
The DNA here is from genome assembly GCA_900618425.1 of Echinostoma caproni. Lineage (NCBI taxonomy): Eukaryota > Metazoa > Platyhelminthes > Trematoda > Plagiorchiida > Echinostomatidae > Echinostoma > Echinostoma caproni. The sequence continues at coordinate 1,803 of UZAN01039382.1, read as the reverse complement.
CAAATACAATATGCACACCTTGCAAAAGACTACTGGTTGTGGGAATGGTACTCAAAAGAAGCAAGTTACTGTCCAAAACAGTTTGGCATTCGGTGTAACGGATAAATAAAACAAAGCCTGAAGCACGCGTTCGGTTACTCCAGACTTAGGGATGAGCCAGTACGCTGATGGCTGAGGGGAAAATGGAATCGATATTAATAAATTGCAGCGAGCTCATCCCTCGCTCTCTCGTTCTAACACATAAATCCGTCCGAAATGGACCTGAAGTTTACGCGCGGTCCATCACCTGTCAAACTTAAGTGATCATATAGGTTGATCACGAGATTAGAGGACAATAAAAGGGTCAGTTCATTCATGCATTACCGAGTAATCTTCAACTGGAATGGTTGTGCGGGCAGGGTACAATTAGTAAGTCACCAGACAATTGTGTTAGGCAGACGATAAATGACTCTTATCGTATCCATGTTCAGCGTTGAACCAATAAAAATGTGAATCCACAAGAGATCTAAAAAACCTTTTTCGATCCAGATATTGGTTACCCATTTTATTAATATGAGTCCCCAAATTTACAACGACCATTGCTTCCCGTGCAACACGGATCTTCTTCCTGCCTAGACCGCATGTCCTGACTAGCTTGGTAAAAGCGATTCCGATCCTCCAATGGTTGCTGACAGCTAAACGAATTATTTATCAACCTGTAACGACTGATTGATGCCTGATATACACAGATGTAATAAAACCCAAGAAAAACTCGAAATTGATTTTCTATATATAACTTAGGGCATTTACTAATCTAATAGTGTTGAGCATGTTCATGCTGAGTTGAAAAAAATTGCATTGGAATATAAGTGTCAACCGCATTTTTCTTTAATTTAATATCAGCAAATACCAGCCAAACGGAGGTATACAACCTGAGTGTCTTTCATGACACTAAAGAACGTGGCAATGGTGAATAGCTGTGGCAGCCGCAGCAGTAGTGGAAATCGAATGCAAGAAGAAATAATGAACTGAATCAACCCCCGACCCTACCACTGGGTAAGCAGAACATTGATCAGTTCCCTAGTTAGCGAGTTCAGAACTTTTACAGCCCTCATTTAGACACCTCCGATTGCACAATTGTTAAAATCACTGGGAACAAAGTAGTGCCTGTTTCGACTTGCCTGAAAAAAAATTATGAATAAAAAATTACTCGTGTTTACATTCACGTAGTCGTTTGGTTGTACCTTGGTTGTACCAGCTGTCGCATGATGGAAGCCGGTCAGTGTTGTGCAGACTGCACAGGTCAACTTGCTCTCATTTGTAGCCCTGAGGAATAGAATATCCCAAAACCGTCCACGCTGGGGTGAAATCCCAGTTTCCCTTGGGTCAGTCAATATGATGGTTCAGCGGTTGAGGAATTCGTAAGTAGGCGATTAGTGCAATGGTATATAAATGCCACCATCTGGGATTATCAAAGGACACTCAATGGATGCGTGGGGTCTGAAGCTAAGAAAGATGGCGAGGCTGTTGAAACAAAGGTCAAAAGTATAAACGCTAAACGGCAATCGAACCATGAGATTACATGAATTAGGTGTTTTTGTGAGCATCTGTTTTCTATTGATCTGTTAGCCTAACTGATTCATGACCGATGGTAATACGATGAAAGGTGTTTATTTATTCAGAAAAAGTTGAATAAATGTTTTGAACTCTGTGGAAACGTATTTCCAAGTTAGATAATTCAGTTAGGTATAAATTTGAGGGTAGTGCACGCAAACAAATAGATGAAGCACGAAGGAAAACCAACAATAACTATTATTTCAGAAG